>JADOBO010000125.1:0-57440 GCA_016403345.1 Corylus heterophylla | reverse complement strand
TATGCTCTGCTCTCTTTCTCTCTCTCATTCTTTTGCTCCAATATATTCACAATATATTTAACACAAATCTTGGCTCGAATACTAAGCGAAGCGAGCTTGGCTCAAACTCGATTAGGCCCATGAGCGCACTTTCGTATAAGGCTCGACTCGTTTATTTTTTTATTAAGTAACTAACAATACATAGTCAATAATAATAACAAATATATATATATATATATATATATTTGACAAAAATTTGGTGAGCGAGAGTGAGAGAGTGGGAAATGAGAGTTAGGGTGGAAGATGCACTGTGACTGGTGAGAGAGATTGAGAGAGAGAGACATTGGAAAAATATTTTTTGTAGGGGGTGTTGTCCCACTGCAGTCTGAATACAACCTGTTAACTTGTTCTACATTGCTAAGAAAACACCAATCTCCAAGTTTGCTTATCTATAATAAAAGAATGTATATACTCTCTCTTCGAAATTGAGTATCTTATTGTATTTACTCAGGCTCTATATTCGGCTAGCCAAGCTAAGCAAATTAATGCGTAAGCTGGCTTCTTGAGTCATTTAAGAGTACTTGAAGTTTAACTCCCTGATCTATACAATTATCAAACATTTTGTCGGAACCCCTTCCAATATCGCCTCCCGAATCTCTGATTATTTGAACAATCTTCGATGCCCTACTATGTCTGACTATAGATGGTATCAAGATGTTTTTCTTTCCCGTGTCATGGTTAGACCTGATAGTCAAAAACCATATTGGAAAGAAAAGTTCATTGACGGATTACCTTCATTGTTTGCTCACAAAGTCAAAGATGAATTGATCAGTACTGACACTGGTCTCATCGATTTTGAAAATTTAACTTATGGTGATTTGTTTTCAACTGTCAAAAAACTTGGTACTAAGATGTGCATCGATCAAAAGATGATCAGACAGCAGCTTAAAAACGCCAAGAAAGCTAAGTATGAAATGGGAAATTTCTGTGAACAGTTTGGATTACCTCCTATGGCTCCCTCCAAAACGCATAGAAAGAAATCTAAAGCTCTCATGAAATCACCCTCTCCATATTACAACAAGATGAAGAGAAAAAATTTAATAAGTCTAAATTTTCTAAACCTCCTCCTAAGCAGACAAACAATCTAAATTTGAAAAATATTTTTCAAAAATAAATGTTTCAATTGTGGAGAAGAAGGTCACTATCTTGACAAGTGCCCAAAACCTCCCAAAAAGATTAAAAAGAAATTAATGCTTTAAACATCAATAACGATGAAAAGCAAAAATCTTCCGAATTTTTCAAAACAATGCTTTTTCAGACTATTCTTCTAATAATGATCTTCTAGAATCCTCGATTTTGACTATCGATCTGCCTCGAAATATCGAAAGTTGTTTTCAAATTGGTTGCTGCGATGCTGCTTGTAATTCAAAAACATTACTGTTTTAACGAAATCGGAAGAACAAGAAGACTTGCGCTAACCACGATTTCAAAAATTGAAAACCCCGATTTGAAAGAAGAGTATCTTAAAAACTTAAGAAACTCATGACAAGATATTGATGAAAAACACATGGGCACTATATCTCTTGAGGATACCTTAAAACAATTTTCAAAACAAAAATCTAAGGTAGTTACTATCTCGGACTTGCAACATGAGATTAGTACCATCAAGAAAGATATTGTCAACTTGCGAATTGCTTTGCAAAATGTCAATCATGAAAACAAAGATTTACAACAAAAGATTTTGCTTTTAAATCTTAAACAAATTTTCCTTGAAGTATTTCAGATAACAAAACTACTTCTGAGCATGATGATGAAGAATCCTGTCATAAACCTTTATCCAATGATGTTAAGATTGTTAGTATGCTTACTAAATTTGTTCATCCGAGATGGTATTCAAATGTCAGAATTACCATTTCTCCTGATTATTCTTTTGATGTTTTTGCTTTGATTGATTCCGGTTCTGATTTGAATTGCATTCAAGAAGGTTTCATTCCCAGCAAATATTTTGAAAAATCCACACAACGGTTGCACTCAGCCAGTGGTAGCAAATTGCACATTGATTTTGAATTAAAAAATGCATATGTCTGTTTGATAATATTCATTTTCATATTCCTCTGTGCTTGTCAAAAACATGGGTGAAAGGGTAATTCTAGGTATGCCTTTTCTTGCTTTACTTTATCCATTTTCTGTGAACGAAATTGGTGTTTCAACTGTTAAATTTGATGTTAATATTCAAATACCTTTTGCATCCAAATTTGAAATTGATGTTAATAGGTTGGATATTAAGTTTTGGCAGTCCTTAGATCTAGAAACGGATGAGGACCCTATTACCATCAGAGTTTTATCTTGTCTAAACACCCCCCTAACGGTCGTGTTTACCCAGAGTTCTTTGACCATACCTTTCCCTGTCATATGGCGCATATTATTATTTCTATTTTACAAAGAATAATTTTAACGTTATTCTGCATTTATTTTATAAAGGTTTTTACCTTTTTGATTTTAATTATCTTCCTTTTGAATTTTTGCAGTGCCACCATGGCCAGCAAAAAAGATAAAGAGAAAACTGTTTCTAAAGCTCTGACTATAAAGTCAGAATCCTCCCCCCTTGCTTCTTCCCTGCCAATTTCATCTGTTACGATCTCTTTGGTCCTTCTTATGATTCCCAAATGTCGCACTCCAGTACGCTTGCCTCTTCCTGTGATCCTTTCTCTGATAAACCTAGACCTCCCTTCATAAGACATGATAAAGCGTCGTCTTTAAATCGAATACATGATTCTCCTTACTACGGAACTTGTTCTTTGTCGAACTTAATCTTTCTGCTTCTTCTAAATCTCCCGGAGATATTGCCGTCTCCTATTTTCCTCCAAATTTTCATTGGATTCCCGAACATCCACAGAAAAATTTGGCTTTTTATTCTGCTGTTCTAAAGCAGACTGACTCTGTCTCTTTCAAGTCTATTCTTGACAGGCTTAATCCAAATAAGATACTTTATCATAGTGTCTATTTCAAACAGATTATTTCTGAAAAGGAATGGGGCAACCATCCCTCTGTCACGAGATCCCTTAACGGATTCTCGATTCCCTGTACCTAATATGGCAATGTTGATGCTAGGTTTAAATTCTTACTCTATCAAACCACTATTTTTGACCATTCGTGGTTTGTCAATTTTGATAAGAATTTTACCGGTATCTTTCCCCTTTGGTTTGCGAGATGGTGGAACCAATTTGGTTTGATCACGATATCCTCCCCTTGATTAATTGAAGCTTTCCAACTATTTAAAACGACTACAAAGTTGATTCTTATGGTGCTAAGTTTCCAACTATTCTTTATTTTGTCAACAAATACAAGATCCCTTGGATTCTAAAATGGAAATATCACCTTTCAGATGACAAGATTCAACGACAATGGTTTATCAAATGGTGGGATAAATGCTCACTAGCGATGACGTGTCCTCATTTGTCAAAGTATGTCTCAGGCCCTCAAGGCCCGGCCACTAACGGCAAAACCCCCTCTCCTTGTTACCCCCAGTACATTTTCTTCTCCAAAAGAAGAAAAAGAAACTTCTCCTGTTTCTTCACCTTCCTCTGCTTCTAGTTCTTCCAAGAAGATATCTTCCTCTAAAAAAGAGAAGATTAAAGCCCTTCTTGCTGCTCTTGATGATGTTTCTGACGAAGAAGACGAAAAGTCCGCAACGTCCCAGAAGCCTGTCCAAAGTTCTCTCCTGAATCCCCTCCAGAATCCCTACTATGAGGATACTCAAGAATACTATCCTTATCCAGGGATTGAAGATATGTGAAGAGCCCATAACGGCTGTTTTGATTGGTCCCTAACGACCACTATTTCTCCAAGAATAGAACTGCTACAATTCCACTGACGGTTTGTTCTCAGTTCACTGTTCCTAACAACAGCAAAAGAAAATTTATGATCTCAAATGGGTTACTATTTAGATTGTTTTTGAAGTTACTGTGCAAAATCACTGTTCACTTTTACTGTTCATTGTCCGGACGACAACTGCGTAGGATTCTGTTTCGATGCACTGGTTCACTTCACTGTTCATGTTTTGTCTGCCGACACTCTGATGCCGCGACTCTTGTTCAATCGAGCGACTTTCCTTTGTTCAAGATTGGCATCAAGCGTGCCTCTCATTCACATGTGACCGTTACGACGTGCGCGCTGCTTTTCTTGTTTGCAATTGATTGTATTTTGTTTTATGCTTTATGCTCAGCCTATATAACGGGCTCCCTTCCCCCATTGTAAGCCAGAGTTTTTCAGAGAGCTTTCTCAGAGTTTTCCTCAGAGCTCGAAATCCTCTTGCTATCCCCTATCTTTGCTCCCTTACTTCAGTAAGCACTAACGCTTTCTTTTGTAAGCCTATCTTTAATCTGTAACGATTTTAAACTCTTTAACGAGTTTTTTTATCTAGATTTATTTATCTTCTATCTGTCTTTATATCTTTGATTTATAAACTGTCATACCGCCTTCTTGGACGGTTTTACTTGCTTTGATCTATATCTATACTGCATGTACATCACTCTCCCCTATCCCCTGCATCTATATGCATACTGCGCTTCCCCCTTTACTTACCCCCCCCTTTTGGTATCAGAGCCATAAGAGTTGCGATCTCTTTGCTGCTTGATGTACACCCTGCTCTCCTTTTTGGCCCCTGAGTATTGTCTTGCTCTTCTCCTCTTAAAGGATCTCATCCTAGGTACTCACTCACTGGGTAAACTCTCTAAGGATCTCCTTCCTAGATGTTCGGACTATTCACACATACCCTTGGCATGAAATAGTGCTACACATACCCTTGGCTATTCTCTCTGATCTCTTCTTCACTCCTAGGCCAAACCCGGCTTAAGCGGGACTTACAGTACCTCGACAACCGTAGTGCAGGGTGGTAACAGATCGCAATGACGGGTGGTGAACTCTTGACCAACCCATTCAGCCATTTTACCATTGTTTATATTGATGATGTCCTTGTTTTCTCAAATGGAAATATGTCCGGAATCAGGAAAAAATTGAAAGACACTAGTTCCAATGCAAGACTTGGACAATGTCCCCCAAGATTGAGCCCATTGTCAAGAAAGTTGAATTAATGACTCGCGGTATGATGCCATTGTACCATACACTGCACCTCCTCCTCCCCTGTGTCCCAGATATTCTTCCAAGAAGAAACAATGGATTGATCTTACCTTGACTCTATTGGTCCTCTTGATGATAACGAAGAATAGCTCGAATTCAACATCTTAAGACTATCCAGCGACGGATAGTTCTCGTTCAACATCCCTAACGACGACAAAGAAAATTTGTGATCTCAAGCGGGTCACTGTTCAGATTGTTTTTGAAGTTACTGTGCAAAATCACTGTATATATATATATATATATATATGAGCTGGCTCGGCTTGGCTCATCTTATTATGAACTCAATTTTTTGGGCCAAATTTATAAAATTAGTATATTTGAAGAAAATTTATGAAAAATTGTAAGATTTTGGGGGGACATTCGTCCCCCAACCCTAGCTGTGGGTCCACCCCTTTATATATAAAAATATTCAAAATGATGAGTCACCATTTTATGTAATATATTGTTTAAGTAAATTGAAGTGTAAGGTGATGAGATGATGACACATTATCTTATGACTAAAACTTTAGAAAAAAAGATAATAATAATAGAAAACCTAATAGTTCTCCTAACCATAAGGTCCAATCAATCAAATTGAACACAAAGCCTCAAATTCAGTTTCACTCCATATAAGAGCATTCACAGCGGTTTCTTTTTAATTTTTAATTTTTAATTTTTTATTTTCTCTAAATTTAATGAGTCAAACTACTTTTTGATTTTTTTTATCCAGATATACTTCACAATAACTTTCATTTTCTTTCTTTATACCAATTAAATATTATTTCTTTTCAAAATATAAGTTTTCTACTTACCTTGCATTCTTTACAAAATCTCAAAGAGATCTCGGATAAGAGACAAAGAGGAGAGATAAGAGAGTAAAGAGCAATATTTTGTATAAAATAATGAATAGAGATGCCATTGGGAAACTCTTACTCTTCCATATACATTGCATAGTTGCTGCAAGTGATATTTCGTATTTTGTATTTTGTATTTTTTATTTTTTAGATTTGTCCCATATTTAGGGAAGTGAAGCAACTATAAGGTAGTTGTCGTAAATGCTCTATGTCATTGTAGGGAAATCTGCAAGTTTATTGTCCTGGATTTGAGCCCTTTAAAAAAAAATGGGGTAATTACCTTTTCTCCCTATCAACTACAACGCATTGTCCCTTTGCCCCCATGAACTGACAACCTTACTGCCTGACCCCATCAAACTACCATTTTGTGTCCAAGATCCCCCTTCCGTCAGTCAAAGGCGTTAACTTAGATGGTCAACCCGTCACTTGCGCCCCACATGCCATTTTAAAATTTTCTATCCCACATTTTCCTCCCATGAACTACAATGCATTATCACTTTGCCCCCATGAACTACAACGCATTGTCACTTTGCCCCCATGAACTAACAACCCTACTGTGGGCAAAAGTGGTTGACCGTCTGAGCTAACGCCTTTGATTGGCGAAAGGGGGCTTTTGGGCACAAAATGGTAGTTTGATAGGGTCAGGCAGAGTTGTCAGTTCATGGGGGTAAAGTGACAATGCGTTGTAGTTGATGGGGAAAAAGGTAATTACCAAAAAAATAAAAAAAAAACCCCATAAGCAATTTCTATTTCCAAAAAACAAAATTGGCAATGGAAAGGAAGAGAGAAGGATGTTGAAAGGTGAAAAATGAGCCTTCACGAAACTCCTCTTTATAACAAATACATTTGAAAAGGCGGTTCGTGCGGACCTAGTCTTCATCGTCGGTGAACCATAATAGTTGAAGTTGGGGTGTCAATTTGCAGCGGCTTAGTCACAAACCGTATCTAAATTAGTTCATGACTACGATAATCAAGTAAGTTTCATTATCCTAAAATATAAATTTAGGATTTGTATTTGAAATTTTTGAAAGTTGTGTTTGATCAACTATTTGTACTAGATATTTAGGGGTTTTGCATGTAACAGCTTCGGAAGGGATTTTGTAGAGTTTTTAGTTTAGGGTATTGTTTATTTGCAGGTGGACCATAGTCTAAATCGTTTTTGAAAGTTGTTTTTTTTTTTTTTTTTTTGATAATCGTTAAAAGTTGTCATACGTTTGGTTATCTTGTCGTTGGTCGTCTTTGTTTATTCTTGAAGTGTGGCCTCCAACTTTTGTTGTTGTTTTATGATCTAAGTGTGGTCCCTAACTTGACTTATGTTGGACAGGTGATTAGCACTATGAATTTTATAAATTGAATAAAGTGGTAAAGTGGTCCATTCCATTACTTTTCATTGTACATTTCATGTTTGGTTGCTGACTTTAAAAGGGACAATTGTGCTTAGTGTATTGGCATAGAGGTTCACTTATTTTGTGAAGTTGTTGGTTGGTTTGTGGCTGGTTTGAGTCTGAGGGTAATGTAGTCTTTTCTTTGCTAGTGTATGGGACTACAATGCATTATGTGCAGCATAATGTACTATTTATATTTGGTTTTGTTATCATTGTAGCCACCTTTGATTTGGTCCTAGTTTCTTGTCATCTTAAGGTCTGATATAGCTTCTATGCAGAAAATTACTACTTAACTTTCCATTTTGAATCAATTACTTCCAAATTGAATTGGGAGTGTTTGTGAATAAATGAACTAAGATAAAATCTCTCATTTGATTGGGTCAGTTGTTGAACATCTCTTATGATCCATACAAGCTAATCCTTGATTGATAGACAAAGACATGTTCACGCCTTCTTTTCACTTTGCTTTGTCAATAATGAGTTGGGTTGATAATATTTTTACAATAATGAATGGCGAAGACAAAAAAGTTTAATGAAAATGTCATTTATTAGTATATTTATAACTTTCTCATTGTATTAGTTTTTAGTGTCTAGAACTGTTTGGGGTATTGTACACGTAATTTAAGCCATTCAATGTAATGAATGTGTTAGGATACATGATGGGTACACATTCTATGATGTTCGAGGTGCACCATGGGGATACTTTTAATAGGCAACATATGATTAATTATGTTGTGGGCGATGTTAGTAATTACTCAAACCCATATGATGGGAACAAATTGAATTTTTTGATATAGAGGACATATGAAGGACATTTGGGTATAAGTCTAGGGACATTGTTTATTCTGAGTTCACGAATTGCCTTTAGACCAAGGGTTAAGACTTACATCATCGACCACAATGTAACTGAAATGGTGGCAAAACATGTAGATCATGATCTTGTAGTGTTGTATGTAGTAATTTATGGTGTAGTAGATGTTGTAGTTGATGGAGATGAAGAAGATGATTTGAAGTATGAGAGGGCAATTGTTTAGGAAGGATCCCTCTGGGATTCAGTTCTTAGTGATGATACAGATTGTCTTTATTTAGATGAGGATACTACTCATGGTTATGGGGACATTGATGAGGGGGTTGGAAATACTGAAGAGGATGTTGAAGAGGCAGAAGTAAAAGGGGATGTTGAGGATGTTGCTGAAAATACTGGGGAGGGTGATGCAGATGGAAATGATGGAGAACATAGAGGTGGGGAAGAGAGGGAAGGTAGTTTAGACATGGATGATAGTGATCAGCTAAGGTCACCACATTCTTGTGGCGATGATAGTGCAATGCACTCAACCCGTAAGGATGTAACCAAAAGGATGCAGTTTGATTCTACTGATATCAATAATCCAACATTGATTAAAGGGAATATATTTCACAATGCAGTTGAATATAGAAAATTCGTGAGACAATACAATATTATGAAATGGAAGGATTTGAAATTCAAGAGAAATGAAAATATAAGGATTGCAATTGTTTGCAAAGATTCAAGGTGCAAGTATAGGGTATATGGGAGGTAGTTGAAGAATAAGATGACATTCCTTTTAGTATCCTAAGGCCCAAACACACATGCACTAGGAGGTACCAAAATCATATGGTCACCTGCACTAGGAGGCAGTTGTAACTGGTATCCCATGTTCTCATGCCATTTCAGCCAGTTTACACCAAGGTGGAGACCCTACTGAATATTTGAGTGAGTACTACAGTTAGGAAAAGTATTTGAAGGCATATGACTACATTGTCTACCTTGTGCCAAGTGAAGACCAATGGCCTAGAAGCAACCAGCCTAAAATTGAGCCACCCAAGTTGAGGTCAACTCCTGGCAGACCTAAAAAAGTGAGACAAAGGGGTACTGACGAACCAAGAAATTCTAATGCAATTAGGAAGGAGAGTAACAAGAATCAATGTGGGCACTGCATGAAGTTTGGTCACAACGAGAGATCATGTGTTTTCAGGCAGAGACAAAATGAAAGAAGGTCACGTGTGAGACAATACTACAGATATAATGCATTAACTGATTGGAATTTGGATATTGGAATGGCTTGTTAATTTACAATATTTAATGTTTAGTGTTTAGTGCTTAGTGTTTAATTACTAAATTGGTTTACAAATTTAATTTTTATTTATTACTTTTTTATTTTATTTTATTTTTTCTGTTTGTAGTTAGGTGGATCTTTAACTTCCACTTCAACTACCGGCATAAAAAAGAGGAAGAATGAATACACCATCATTAGGTGCAGAAAGAGCGAGGGTACAAGGTTAAAAAAAGGCAAGGGAATCACAATCTGGTGGTTGCTCAACTACCACAACTCAAAAACCTTCTCAGCCTGCATCCCATCCTGCGTCGTAGCTTGCATCCCATCCTACATCACAGCCTGTGTCACAACTCTGCCAGAATAGCAACTTCTACATTACCTTCTACAACAAATGCACCTTCTGCCATAAAGCCAATCAAAACAGTAAAAAGGGCAGCAACAACACCTTCTACATACTAACCAAATGTGAGTAATTTTTCATATTCGGTTATTAATAAGAAAAAAGATAAATTTGGGGGTTGATTGTAAACCTATATTGCAGGCATCTACCATAATTGGTAATAAAAAGAAGACAACCCTAGGGTTGGCCACAAGGTCAAGGGTAGGTGGTAGGTTGAGGGCACAGGTTAGAAGTGGAAGAGAACCTACCAACAAGCAGGAGATTATTCTTGATTTAACTGGTAACCCTATTGGGCCACCCCTAATTCCAGGTGGTGGACCAGTATGCTCTTAAGGTCCTCCCCTTGTTGGTGGTATAACATTTTGAACTGCCTCACCTGATTTTGACACACAAAAGGGTCAAGGGACAATTGCTGACCATCCACCAGGTTTTGATGAGCATGTTCGAAGAATGGATAAGGGGAAAAAGAAGTTCACCACAACAGTGAAGGACAAAGGGAAGAAGAAAATGTGGGAACCAAGACTTTTTGTGTGAACGTGTATTTGTGTCAACTTTTTTGTGTGTGACCGCTTAGTACTTGTAAATGTTATATTTTGTGAACATTGTAATGGATGAATTCTATTACAATGTTTAGTGTTTGTGACCGCTTAGTACTTGTAAATGTTATATTTTGTAAACATTGTAATGGATGAATTCTAGATGGTGGTCATGTATATTTTTGGGAACATTTAAATACAATGTAATTTGTGGATTTGGATTATCTATGTAATTTGTTTAGTGTTTGTGATTACACATTTAGTGTTTGCTGAAATTGTTGACTAGTTGGATTACTTTAGACGTGCTTATACATTTAGTGCTATTGTGGTGTTAATTTGGTTAAATTGAGTACTTGTGGATGACAACAATTAGCCATTGTTTTATTTTCCAATATGAAGGTATCACAGCAGCAAGCAATAAGACAAATTGGGGTTACGATACCATAAATTTAGTGAACAAATTGCTAAATTGTACCAACTAAATTCATACAAACCATTCCAAATATTGTACAATAATTGGGTACAAAAATTATTATAAAATGGTCAATTGATACAAGTCTGATAGTAGTTGAACTAACAAATAAAGACAACAAAATGTCTTCTTCAGCTGCTCAACATCAGCCTTGATGCAAGTCTATTAGAATAAGGGAAACACATCAATACAGCAACAAGACACTAACAACATGCAAGTGCAACTCGAAACTTCAGCTGTATTAGTAGCATTAACTTCAATTTTCGACTTGTACTCAGCAAGTTTTATCTTGCATTTGAAGACTTCCATTGCCCTTTTAGACTTCAAATCTTGCTGCCACTCCATCAACATCAACATCTGGTTCAGCCCATTTAAAAAAATTGAAACCACAATTTGTTTTTTTTTTTTTTTTGTTTTTTTTTTTTTTTCATTCTGTATAATCACACAAATTAGGGTCACACAAATTAGGGTTTAACACATTACTAAAAGATTTAGGCATAATGGGAAAAATTAAATTTATGTGAAAAAATAAATTTCAAAACACATCTTAGCAAATAATTTACACATGCATAAAACCTTTTGCTATGATGTTTAGTTGTTGATGCAGTTTTGATCACAGTTTTGCTCTCACATTTGCAAATTAGATAGCTCGATCTTGAATCGCTTACCTCACCCTTGGAGTGTTCCATCTTTCACCGTCGTCACCTCGTCGATACTGAGTAATGGGTAATTTTGCTAACAAATATACTATATAACTTATTTTAATATATATATATAAAACCAAAATTTGTTGAGCGAGAGTGAGAGAGTGAGAAATGAGAGTTGGGGTGGAAAATGTGTTGTGACTGGTGAGAGAGATTGAGAGAGAGAAGTTGAAAAAATATTTTTTGTAGGGGGCATTGTCCCACTGCAGTCTGAATACAACCTGTTAACTTGTTCCACATTGCTAAGAAAACACCAATCCCCAAGTTTGCTTATCTATATAAGAATGTATATACTCTCTCTTTGAAACCAAGTGTCTTATTGTCTTGACTTAGGTTCTATACTCAGCTAGCCAAGCTAAACACAAATACTCATATGCAAGCTGGTTTCTTGAATTGTTTAAGAGTACTTGAAATTTAAATTTATAAAAAAGAATATATATATATATATATATATAAGAGCTGACTCGGCTTGGCTCGTCTTATTATGAGCTCGATTTTTTTGGCTCATCGTTGAGTCCAGCTCGAGCTCAAGCTCGAGTAAAATTTAAATGAGCCAAGCCCGAACAAGGGAAGTTCGTACGGGCTCAGCTCATTTACACCCATACATAATAGCCTGACACTATCTATTGCTAGGATCATTTACCTCAATCATTTTCGTATAAATAGACATGGTATTATTGGATCCTATTACACAATAATAAAGATTGGAAGGGAGAGCACAAATCCTGCTAGATTTTTCTTCTCTAATTAATTCGACGATCCTATATTGACTTTGATTTGATTAAACTTTCACCTTTGTGCGAACATGTCAAAAAAAATAAAATAAAGGGTAAAGTCTACATATTTCCTTCAAACTATTACTTAATTGACAATGTCCCCACCAAACTTTCAATTGTGATAATGTCTCTCCAGGCTAGCAAAAAGATAAAAATATCCCTATATATTTTTTAATAAGACAAAAATACCCTTAAAAATTGAAAAAAAAAAAAATAGTAGTCTGGGAGGAATATTGTCACAATTGAAAGTTTAAAGGGGACATTGTCAATTGGATGTTAATTTGAGGGGAGTATGTGGACTTTCTCCTAAAAAAAAATTCCACCCTAGCTACCAGCTGTCCCCTAAATCAACCGTTGCATGATGGGGTCTTAAGGGTGCATATGGTGCATGTGCCAGTGACTTGCAGCCAATAAAGACCTTGATGGCTTTTGTAGTATACATAATACCATTGAAATGATTAATTTCTACCTAGTTGGATAAACGTACCTCATACTCTGCGAAAGTTTAGGAGATGAAATATATATATAATACGACTCGTGAATCATGCCCAGATCATCTATAAAAGAATGAGGCTCTATATATAATACAATAGAAATGATGTGGGCATGATTCACTATACGAGTCGTATTATATATATAATACCCTTGAAATGCAAGTATTTGAAAAAAAATGTTTTGACCATAGCATATATTTACACAAAACTAAATTAATTTTGCATCTCGATGGCAGTTAGACAAATAAAGAACTATATCCCAACATCCATGAGTTTTGTATAAAACTACGTCAGAATTAATTTTGTTGGATTAGATCTGGAACAAGCTGCGCCATCGCTTGCTCCTTAATTCATCTTCGTTTCATGATAATAATAGGATGGTTCTGTAGTCTCAAAGAAATCTCTAAAGTAGTTGGACATATATTAGAGTAAGAGTTCAACTCTCGAAATAAAAATTCTCAATTCTATTAGTATTAGCGGTCTTGGATTTCACTGATACCTTGATGAGGCTGGATCAAACGATGACTCAATTGGATTTGAGGGAGTGTGTATGGTTCTCACCTTCTAGACGATCCCTTTTATGCGGCTACCAGCGAGCAGGTGCTACAATATGATAACATCTATATCAAATATCTACAATTGGTATCTTCTGCATATATTTTTTATTAAAAAAAAAGAAAGAAAAAACACATGCTCCATGTCTCTCTCTACCATATTTTAGGGAATTTTTCCTTTTTTTATTTTATTTTTAATTTTTATAATTTATAATTTATTATTAAAGATAATTGACTTCAATATTACATTATACTGCATTCACATCCCACTTCAATTTTTTGGCCTTATGAGTTGGATGCCTATAAATACCAATGTGGGTTGCCATCTTTCTTCATTCAAGCTAGATATGGCTATAATCTCTTTCTCCCTTACCAGGGTTGCCATGCTCCCCATTTTCATCCTTCTCTGGATCTGCATTCCTCCTCCTATGGCTCTTTCTTTAACTTTTAAGAAACTTCCATTGCCAACAGGTGTCACCGGTCCTTCATCCTTTGCCTTTGACTCATTAGGTGGAGGACCCTATGTGAGTGTCCAGGACGGTCGAATTCTCAAATATGAAGGAGCCACTGCTTGCTTTGTAGAGTTTGCCTTCGACGCACCAACCAGGTTTATTTGGAACATCTTCCATTACCTTCTCTCTATATATAATAATGTTTACATATAAACTTAGACAATGATTTATATATATACAGATGAAGATTTCGTTAACCTATGTATTTTTGTTGGAAATTAATGTGATTGATTCAGGTCAAGTGCGGTATGTGATGGCCAAAGTAATTATGATGATTTGGGATCCACCTGTGGGAGGCCATTAGGTTTGGATTTCAACCCTTTAACGCAGCAGTTCTACGTAGCCGATGCATATGTTGGGCTCATGGTGGTGGGACCAAAGGGTGGGCTGGCAACCAAACTCGCTGGCGGTGTGAACGGGGTGCCCTTCCGCTTCCTTTACGGCGTAGGCCTCGACCCTTTAACAGGAGATGTTTACTTCACAGAATTTAGTAATGTTTACCAGCTAAGGTACTTCTAATTAACGCATATACTGAATTATTGTGTATGTGCACGGAAATACCTTTTTTTTTTTTTTTTTTTTTTCGAAAAAAGTCCAGGTACCTTTGAAACTATCACCCAATTGTCGATATTCTCTCAAACCACTAAAAATTGTCAATATCTTCCTAATGACGAAAATATCCTCAATAAAATTAAAATTTCAAAAAAAATATCTAAATCTAATTTTTATTTATTTATTTTTAAAAGACAAAAAAAAGGGATTTGAAATTTTCAAAAATTTTGTTAAGAAAAAATTTGATTTATTTATTTATTTTTTCAAATCTATAGGGGTATTTTTGTCTTATTAAAAAAAATTAGTGTTATTTTTCTCTTTTTTGCTGGCCTTGAGCCTTGAGGGAGATATTATCAATTTTTTGGTAGTGTAAGGATGACATTGTTCCAATTAAAAGTTTGAAGTGACATTGTCAATTGTGTGGTAGCTTTGAGGGGTATGTAAATTTTTTTTTTTGGTATATATATATATATATATATATATATATATATAGATTTATTAATTAATGTACGTAAACCAGTGCTCTAAAACTGGTACTTAATTTCTCTCATGCAGAGATATCACTGTGGCAGTAGCGAGTGGCGATACAACAGGAAGTTTATTAAAATATGATCCATCGACAAAACAAGTTAGTGTGTTGCTAACAGGGCTTTCTGGAGCCTCTGGTGTTGCAGTTAGTGGTGATGGTACATTTGTTCTCGTCGGAGAGTTGATTGGTAACAGAATTAAGAGGTTTTGGATCAAAGGCCCTAAATGTAATACAACCGAAACTTTCGTAGAGTTCCCAAGAGGGAGAGTAAATAGAATAAGGAGAACCATATTGGGAGATTTTTGGGTGGCAGTCAATGTAGATTTAAATTCGACTACCACTGTCTCTCTCCCCAATAGGATAAAGATTAATTCATCTGGCGATGTTTTGGAAACGGTGGTACTTGACAAGGAATATTACACCACCCGAATCAGTGAAGTTCAAGAGCATCATGGGAAATACTATATCGGGTCTCGATATGTGAATGTGAATTTTGTTGGTGTTTATGACACCATCTAAAGAGTCTTGAAATAGTGACTTAAACTCTAATAAGTTTGTAAGTAATTTGTATTTTTAAATTGAATAAATTAAGTTGTTTATTTTCTGATTTATTTAATCTATTTACATCAATTTTTTTTTTTTTTTTGTGATTATTAATTATTTGTCATGTATATGTGATTAATGGTCCATAGATTGAACCCTAGGTTTATTTATGTATTTCCGCAAAAGATTCACGTGTTTTGTAATATGAATAGTAAGCAATTAATACGATGAGAAGCAATTAATTCACGTGATTTGTGCTCTCCCTTCCAATCTTTATTATTGTGTAATAGGATCCAATAATACCATGTCTATTTATACGAAAATGATTGAGGTAAATGATCCTAGCAATAGATAGTGTCAGGCTATTATGTATGGGTGTAAATGAGCTGAGCCCGTACGAACTTCCCTTGTTCGGGCTTGGCTCATTTAAATTTTACTCGAGCTTGAGCTCGAGCTGGACTCAACGATGAGCCAAAAAAATCGAGCTCATAATAAGGCAGCCAAGGCATAAGTCAGCTCTTATATATATATATATATATATATATATATATATATTCTTTTTATAAATTTAAATTTCAAGTACTCTTAAACAATTCAAGAAACCAGCTTGCATATGAGTATTTGTGTTTAGCTTAGCTAGTGAGTATAGAACCTAAGTCAAGACAATAAGACACTTGGTTTCAAAGAGAGTATATACATTCTTATATAGATAAGCAAACTTGGGATTGGTGTTTTCTTAGCAATGTGGAACAAGTTAACGAGTTGTATTCAGACTGCAGTGGGACAATGCCCCTACAAAAATATTTTTCAACTTCTCTCTCTCAATCTTAAGATTATTCTTCTTCAGTCATGTTGGACACTTCAGATCGTAACATACTACCACGCTCTTCAACTGATATTCACAACGGTCCACTCTATCAACACTGACCTGATAATAGCCTTTTATCTTTTGACGGCTCCACTCACCTATCAGTTTGGTAGTGGGTGAAAAAAAGATAATGTGCTTGTGTTGGAAGCGAGCAAGCAGGTGAGCGAATCATGAACCGAGTTAGCCACTCGGTAACTAGGAGCATCTCTTCATAGCTGTGATGCTTCGAGTGTAGCGAAGAAAGAAGAATGATTTGTTGCAAGTGAGAGTCTTATTGCTTTAATTTAAGTTGAAAGGCTCACCTATCAGTATTCAACAACTTAACACTATGCTCTTAATCCAAATTATAAGTCACCCCTTTCATGACTCAACTATAAAGTTGCAACTTGTTCGATCTCATACTCAACAAGCTGCATCCATTTCCATGACATAGTGGCTGAATTTGATACCAAATCATACAAAAATCAGGTAGAACTCACTTCAAAATCGACTTACAAAGTGAGAATACCCAAAACCTTATATAGACATGATTAAGATTGTACTTGTTGGCTCATGGATCAGCCATACTAAGCCCAAGAAAACAATAATTCGGCCCATGATACAGGCTCGGTTATTTACATTTGCTTACTGAACTTAAGCTTGGTAATCTTATACCCAACTAAGTTCGGTATGCAACACTTGGTTCAAAGACTCGGTAAACCGAGTCTAGCATATGGTCCCGAAGGTTCTCCTCGGGAGGCTTTATTTGCTTACTTGGCATTCTCCTATTATTTATCAACTCAATATATGACACGTGGATCCTCGGTAGGACCATTATGCCAGATAAGTAGCTACTATCTGATGCATATAAATGGAGATCTCAACTCAGTTTTTGACGGCCTCTCTTTCCTTAATTGGATATTCTCAATTCTCTTCATCTCACTTATAATCTTCAAAGTTTATATTTTCTCTTAAACACAGCGACTGATTTAGGCATCGAAGATATTCTCCGCCGGCCAACACCGGTGGCTTTGATCCTTTTCTTATTATTTTGTAGTTTGGTGATTCTTTGGACATCACAACATTCACAGGGTTCATGCTACGTCATTATTCGGAAAACTGTGTTTTAACAGTTTGACGCCATCTGTGGGAACTCGATTTTTATCAGTTCTTACTAATTTCAAAATTCCGATATGGTGAATACATCCCCACACCCTGTTCCAAATGTTCAAATTGATGTTCCTAGAAAGTCACATGATCCAAATACTCAAATAGCTTTGTTATAAGGTTTTATCAGGTGAACTGTTGAATCAATTGAAGCTATGAAGAAACAAAATAAAGATATTGTTTCTAGGTTACTTCCTAGAAAAGATCCAGTATTAGAAGAGAGGCATGCAGAAATATTTAGGGAGCCACAACCACCGATCCAACAGCAATCAATTCGGCAAGATGATGAAAGTTCAGTACATGGAAGTCATAATATTGTCTGAACAAAAGAAAATTCTCACCGAGAATGATCTTGTAATAATATGCATCTTGGTGGCAAGTCTCATCATGGTGAATGTAATTATGTTAAATCTCATCATAGTCACTCACATCACGTAAAACTTGAGGAGGTTATTGTAAACTAAGATGTTCAAGATCTTAAAGAAAAATATGAAAAAATGGCACTTTTAATTGAAAATGGTGAAAATTTGTGACCGAGGATCTTATGCAATATACCAATTTACCTTTTACTGATCGGTTGATGAGACTTCCTCTTCCTGATAAGTTTAAGGTTCCTCGAGTTGATAAGATCCTTCTAATCATATGGAAAGTTTTCGAGCTCATATCATTCTTCATGATACCCCCGATGAAATTGCTTGCCGAGCTTTTGCTTTAACTCTGAAAGGGATTGCTAAAGAATGGTTTGGACGCTTGAGTCCTAAATATGTTAATAGCTTAGATTCTCTCGAACGACAATTTCTAAGTCAATTTCTTGCGATTCGAAAAAGAAAAAAAAGTCCTGCATATTTGTTATCTCTCACACAAGGGAAAATCGAATCTTTAAAAGATTATATACTACGGTTTAATCGGGAGAAGTTGACAGTGGAAAATTCAAATGAGTAGACATTTCTTTTAGCTTTGATGCATGGAATAAAAATTGATGGGCCATTGATGGCTAAATTAGCTCGGAAACCGACTTTGGGAACTCTCCGACAATTTATGAATAAAGGTGAGGAATTTATCAATCAAGAAGATATTATTTCAGCTTTTATGAATTCTAAAGTTGAAGGGGGTAAGCCTATTTCTGACTCTACTAAAGCATTATCAAGGGCTTTCGTTGAAAAGAAGAAAAATCAGCAAAATTTCAAAAATCCAGAAAAGAAGATTGAGCTACCACATAAATAGAATCAACAACAGTATGTAGGATAAACACCTTTAAATACAACTGTTTATAAGGTGTTAATGGAGGTGAGGAAAGATCCGAACTTCAGATGGCCAGGAAGGATGAAAGCTCTTCCCCAGAATCGTAATATTTAGAAATTTTGTGAATATCATAATGATCATGGACATTATACCGAGAATTGTATAAATCTTCAGTTTGAGATTGAAAAGTTTCTAAAGAATGGGAAGTTATTAAAATTCCTAGTTGAAGAAAAGGGGAAAGACAACAATCCTCGAAAGAGTCAGAATCAAAGGTCAGAGTAGAATAATGATAATCTGCGTAATCAGAAGCGAAGATGTGATGAACCAAGGATTTCTCAGAACAATCAACAAAGTTCTCAAAATCAGACTATTGTTCGTGACATTCAAATAATTTCAGGAGGATTAGCTTGTGGAGGAGAATCTAGATCGGCAAGGAAAGCTTATGCAAGGCAAGCAAAAATGGAAGAAATTTTCTTTCTTGAAAAGCCTTCCAAAATACAAAAACAAGATCCAATGATCCTGATGTTTTCAGAAGAAGATGCGAAAGAGATTTCAATGCCTCATGATGATTCACTAGTAATAACTGTAACAGTGGCTAACCATGTTGTTCACCGAGTTTTAGTGGACAATGGTAGCTCGGTAGATATTTTGTATTGGACAATCTTTTAGAACTGGGTATTGGTTGGGAAAAAATCAAACCTTTATTGTCACCATTGATCGGGTTTGCAGGAGAGCATGTTCAACTGATAGGATTGATTTCTCTTCCTGTTACAACAGGAACTGCTCCTAAACAATCTACTATTATGGTGGTTTTTTTGGTAGTTGACCGACCATCAGCTTATAATGCAATTATCGGTCGCCCCAGCTTTAAATCAGTTGAGAGCTGCAACTTCCACTTATCATCTGAAGATGAAGTTTCCAACAATTGAAGGAGTTGGTGAAGTTAAAGGTGATCAGGTTGTAGCAAGAAGGCGTTATAATATATCTTTAAAAAGATCTTCAGAGTTAGCATTATTGACAATCGGTAATGTGGGTAGTGAAACGAAGATTCAGTTGAAAAAAGAACCAGCCAAGTAGTTGATTGATATACCGATAGCAGAAGGGAAAATTGTAAAGATTAGGTCTCAGCTAACTTTAGAAGTTAAAGAAATTCATATTCAATTTCTTCAGGAAAATTTGGAAGTCTTTGCATGATCTCATGAAGATATGCCTGGGATTGATCCGAAAGATATTGTTCATTAGTTAAATGTGAATCAGAGATGAAACCAGCGAAGAAAGTTTGCTCCTGAAAGAAACATGGCTATTGCCGAGGAAGTAGATAAATTGCTCAAAGCTCGGTTTATTGAAGAAGTATATTATCCCGACTGGTAATTGGCTAATGCAGTGATGGTCAAAAAATCCAATGGAAAATGGAGGATGTGTGGATTTCACTGATCTTAATAAGGCCTGCCCGAAAGATAGTTTTCCACTACCACATATCAGTTCATTAGTTGATTCGACAGCTGGATATGAGTTGCTGAGCTTCATGGATGCATTTTTTTGTTACAATCAGATTTTCATGCACCCATCTAATCAAGATAAAACAACATTTATTACTGACCGAGGTTTATACTATTACAAAGTTATGCCTTTTGGTTTAAAGAATGATGGTGCTGCTTATCAAAGCTTAGTAAACAAAATGTTTCGGGAACAAATTGGGAAGAATATGGAAGTTTATGTTGATGATATACTAGTCAAAAGCAAGCTACATACAAATCATGTGAAAGATTTATAAGAAGCATTCATTACGTTGAAGCGGTACAAAATTATGCTAAATCCTACAAAATGTGCTTTTGGAGTTTCGTTAGGAAAATTTCTCGGTTACATAGTGTCAAACTAAGGAATTGAAGCCAATCTTGAAAAGATTCAAGCAGTACTAGATATGCAATCTCCGAAGAATACGAAACAAGTTCAGTAATTAACAGGAAGGATTGTAGCGTTAAACAGGTTAATTTCTCGTTATACTGATAAATGTCTTCCTTTCTTTAAAATTCTAAGAAAAGCATTTGAGTGGTCCGAACTAAAAAAAGTATCTGATCAGTACACCTCTACTGATTCGAACTGTTCCTGGTGAAACATTGTATTTGTAATTAGTTGTATCTCCAATTGCGATCAATGCAGCTCTAATTCGGGAAGAAGAAGGAGTTTAGAAACTAGAATATTTCATTAGTTGAGCATTATGTGGCACCGAAGAAAGAGATGTGCAAATGGAAAAGCTTGCTTTTGCTTTAACAATTGCATCAAGAAAGTTTCAACCATATTTTCAAGCTCATACAATCAATGTGCTAACCAAGTATCCATTGAAGAATGTGCTTCGAAAATTATATTTATCTAGTCGGTTAGTTAATTGGGCGATTGAACTTAGCGAATTTGATATACAATTTGTTTCATGAAATGCTATCAAAGGTCAAGCACTTGCAGATTTCTTAGTAGAATTTACTAATATGCAAGACCTAGAAGTATGGACAAAAGACAAGACATGGGTGATTTATGTGGATGGGTCATCTACAAAGAAGAATGGTGGAGCTGGAGTAGTATTAATTACACCAGATGGGAAAGAATTAAGTAGTTCTTTGAGATTACAATTCAAAACTACTAATAATGAGGCAGAGTATGAAGTAGTTATAGCTCGACTCAGTTTAGCCTGAAAAATGGAAGCAGAGTTTGTAGAAGTATGCAATGATTCTTAGGTAATTGTTGGCCACATTCGTGGTGAGTTTGAGACCAAGGGAAATAAAATGAAGTTGTATTTGTCTAAAGTACAAAATATGCAGAAATTTTTCCAGAAGTTCTGTATTGTTAAAATCTCGAGAGAAGAAAATGAGAAAGCGGACCTTTTAGCTCGAATGGGTTCAGCAATTGATGGTGAAGTGGAAGACATTGCTCAACCAATTCAAGTTTTGCAGCAACCTACTATAACCGAGGAGGTCATGGTTTTAACAATTGAAGTCATGCCTGCTTGGGCTGAAGAAATAGTTGAGTATTTGGAAAAAGCCGTGCAATTAAAGAAAAAGGCTGCTCGGTTCACTCTACTCAATGGAGTTCTTTTTAAACGAGGTTTTATGTTAACTCTTTTTAAGTGTGTTTCTAAAGAAGAAGGTAATTATATTCTTCGGGAAATCCATGAAGGGATTTGTGGCAGTCATTCGGGAGCAAGAGTGTTGGCACACAAAGCTGTTAGAGCAGGATTTTTCTGGCCGAATATGAATCAAGACTCTATGTAGATAGTCAAAACTTGTGACAGCTACCAACGGTTTGCTAATATCATTAAGCAACCTCCTGAGGAGCTTAGTTCAATATCTTCACCTTGGTCATTTTCACAATGGGGGGTGGATATAGTAGGACCATTACTTCGAGGGAAGGGGGTGTTCGGTTTGTTGTAGTTGCTGTAGATTATTTTACTAAATGGGTAGAGGTAGAAGCCTTAGTAAATATTACAGCAAAGAATATTGAGAAATTTCTTTGGAAAAATATTATCTGTCGGTGTGGAATTCCACATGCATTTGTCATAGATAATGGCAAGCAATTCGATTGTGATTCATTCTAGGAATGGTGTGCTTGACTTCATATTAGAAATTATTTCTCATCTTCTGGACATCCTCAAGCAAATGGGCAAGTGGAAGCAACAAATAAGACTATATTCAAAATTCTGAAGAAAAAGCTCGGTGAACGCAAAGGAAGTTGGGCAGAGGATCTTCCAGAAGTTTTATGGGCATATCGCACTACTAAAAGAACTCCAACTGAGGAAAATCCTTATGCTTTAACTTTTGGGACCGAGGCAGTCAGTTCAGCTGAAATCGGATCAGGGAGTTTTCGTGTAGAAACTTTCAATTCTGAGCTTAACAGTGAAGGTCTGAAGCTACATCTCGATCTATTGCAAGAAAAGTGTGATCAAGCTCCGATAACTATGGCAGCAGATCAGCAAAGGATAGCCTGGTATTTTAATCAGCGAGTTAAACATCGCAGTTTTAAAGTTGGAGATTTGGTATTGAAAGAAGTCACTATGGCCACTAAAGATTCAGCTGATGGAAAATTAGCACCAAACTGGGAAGGACCATACAAAGTAATAATTGTTCAAGAGCAGGAGCATATCATCTCACAGACTCCAAAGGAAAACAACTGCAATGACCATGGAATGCTGAGCATCTTAAAAAATATTTTGTACAAGAATTATAATTTGAGAGATTCATCTTTTGTTATTCTGCTATTGTAAAATAAGTGTTTATGAATAAAGAATCTTTTGAAGTTATAATCATACAAAAATCTTAATGAACAGAGTAGACCAGATGCTCTACTCCATACTCGGAAAATATAGCTGAACTAAGCACTTTTACGAGAGTCTCATTTGGAAATATAGCTATTAATAGCGCTTTCCATACCCTTCGGTGAAATATAGCCAAAGTGCTTTCCCGAGCTTAGTTCGGTGAAATACAACCATGGCGCTTTCCCGATGATGTGTTCGAAAATATAGCTGAACTAAGCGCTTTCCAAACTTAACCTTTAAACGAAGGTTCACCTTAGTGAAATATAGCAAGGCGCTTCCTGAGCATAACTCAGAGCAATATAGCCAACATGCTTTCCTAAGGCAAAATTCCTCAGAGAAATATAGATGAACAAAGCGTTTTCCTGAGGTACCACGTAGCGAAATATAGCCATGGTGCTTTCCCAAGTTTCACTTGGAGAAATATAGCCAAAGCGCTTTCCTAAGGCAAAGACTTCGGTGAAAAATAGCTAAACTAAGAGCTTTCCCGAAGCAAATGTTCAACTTATATAGCTGAACCGAGTACTTTCTGAACCAAACATTCTTGAAGACACACTATTGAATGAAGTTTTTCCCGAGATTGAGTATTATGCAACACAATCACAATGATTAAGTTTTTACCCTATAATTTATAAAGATTCCCATTGTTTATTAATTGAATTTATAACCTATGGGAATCGGGGGGTACACATGTATGAAGCAATTTATAAAGCCATTCATTCACAGCAATGTACAAATTGTAGAGTAAGAAGAGCAAAACACAAAAACTTTCTATTCATTGTCAAAAATGGAAGAAACAAGAATTCATTTCATTACAAAGGATTTCATTTGGAACTTCAGTTAGCTCTATCCGATGCATGGTCCCATTCTTCATCTGATACACTTATTGACTTTTCTGAGTTATCATCAGATGAAGTTTCTTCGGGATGCTCTTTAGCAACAGAAGGTTCCTTAGTTTCATATCTGGCAAATGGGTTGAAACCGAAGTATGTAATGCTTTGCAGTCTAGCATTTGCTCCTCTCCGACTATAGCAATCTTTGTGATAGCTTCTTCAGTATGGGGAATATCTTTGGGTTTAATTATATCAAGGTAAACACCTTCAGGGGGATTCTTTGACCAGCTTCGGAAAGTTTCAAAACCCGAGATAAAACCTATGCCCCAACTGTAATCTCGGCCCTAGGAAGCAAATGAAAGCTGCTTGTAGAAATTCTGAGCTTTATCCTTGTATTTGATCACTTGGCCTTTAGCTTGGGCAAATTTGCTTTTAAGACTTAAAGACTTCTTCTTAGCAGCTTTAAGCTTCTTATCTGTTGACTTCTGTTTCTTCCCAGCAGCTAGAAGTTGTTCTTCAGCTACTTTCAGCTTTCCTCAGCTACCTCAGCTCTAGTACATTGAACAACGCAGAATATCTTTGTGCTTCTTCAAGTTCTTCAAAAACTGAGTTAATACGAGACTCGGTAGCTCGGCATTGAAGCTCAGCATTAGCATGCTTCTCTTTGAACTGATTAGCTTCATCTTCAAGGGTTGAGTAGTTAGTTAGCAACCTCTTATTTTTTGCCTTCTCAGCAGCTAACTCAGATTCTAATTCTCGAATCCGAGAATTTGCTTGAACAAATTGAGCCTCCAACTCGGTTATCTGCTCTCCAGAAAGGAGAAGCTCACTCTATTGCTAAGATGATACTTCTTGCAGCTGTTTAATCTCAACCTCAGCATCTTCAAGTCTCTTTTTTGAATTCTCGGCTTCCAAAGCCGAACTCTCAGTAGACCTTCTGAAATGAAGGTAGTAATTCATACTGTGCATTGACCCCTGCAAAGAAAAGAAGTTTATCAGAATAAGAATACTATTATCAAAATTCAAAAAGACAAAGGGATATTTACCTCAAGTTGGTGGTACAACATGTGCTCCATTACTTCCTTCGGGAATTGAGCACTGATATCTGATGCATGGTTGGCCTGGATTAAATCAGCCAATGCAACAAAGGGATTACCAAACCAACTGTCACCTAGTTGAGAAAAAGGTTCCCCGAATGTCCAAGTGATTGGCTCAGGCATACGATTTACCGAGGAGCTAGCTGCTTGTGAAGTTTTGGCAGGATTCTATGCATCATCACCAATTCTATTATTTCTTGGCAGCTGAGTTGATTCTTCAGGGATAACTGATTCCCCACCAGTTGGAAAAGTTAAAATCAACCTTTTCAAGTTCACTAGCTGCTACTACATGTTCAGCAGCTACAGGTTCAACAACCAATTGTTCGGTAACTGCAACTTCGGTAACTTCACATTCAGCAATCATATTCTCAGCAACTGTATGTTCGTTAACTACAGATTCTGTAATTATTGGCACATTATCAGCAAGCTCGGTAACCAAAGGTTCAACAATCACAAGTTCTTCGGCCATAAGTCCAGCAGCTGTAAATTCAGAAACTGCAGGCTCGGAGCTAGTAACCTTAGGATGTACAAATGAACTCTTTGCTTCGGTTTATCCTAGGTGGATCATTTCAAGTGGCTTTATGATTGGCATCTTTGAGCAAGATCTCTGAGGATACAACCTACATCTATAGGACTTCCTTCTTTAGACTCAGAAGCACTCAATTGCACAGCTTCGGTAGGAGTCGAAGAAAGAGCTACAGTAGAGAGTGGCTCAACCTCAAAAGTTGTAGAAGAAGGAAGCTCGGTTCTTGTTGGTGTAGTAGAAGATGATCGGGAAGGTCAGTTTGCAAGAAGGGCATCTCGGACTGATGTATCTTTTGTGCCCAGAAATTTCCTAATGCCATCGAGAACACTGGAGTATGCTCTGACATGAGGAGCAGGTGCTTCTACTTCAGGGGCAGTCCTTTTTCCACCTGTTCCAGAATTAGAAGTAGTTCTGATTCCTTTTTCTTTAGGGAGGACATCAGACACTGCTCCCACTGCTTCTGGTCCCAAGCTTATCTCAAGCCTTCTGATTCTAAGTCAATGACAGGCTTCACTGTCTTTGAGCAACCCTCAGTTTTCTTTGTCTTCTTCTTCTTCTTCTTCTTCCTCTTCAGAGGAGAAATATCAGGATCTTTAGGCTCATCAGCAATCACTAGAGAAACTCCGGCAGCAATTGGAGGTCTTGCCGAGGATTTCTTCGAGAAAGCATCTCCAACTTTCCTTTGGCCTTTGTCTTTAGAAGGCTCTTCAGCTTTGCTAGTTCTTTTCCTCGGAGGCTTGGCAGACTCGGCAATTGGTCTTCTTAAAGCCTCAACAGATGAATTCCTCGGGGGAACAGCTTCTCTCGGTCTCTCAACTATGGGAGTCCACAATTATAGCCTCTTATTCTCTTCTCACATAACAGCATCATAATCCATCTCCAATGGATGTAGTTCAGCATAATCCAAAACTTGCCTCACTCGGCTCATCTCTTCTTTGGTTAAAGAAGGTTCTTGCTGATCTGAAAATAATGAAATATGTTAAGATTAGCTTTACTGCAAAAAGAAAAAAGAAAAAAAAACAAGCAATACAATGTTCGGTTTGTACCTCGGTTTGAAGAGGCAATGGTTTCCCGAGGGACAATTGGGTCTCTAATTACTTCTGAAGGCGCAAATTCCCATTCACCTTAAACAAAGAAAAATTCATCTTTCCATCCTTTATTGCTGGTATAAGTGCTCCTAAAGGTGAAGAGCTTTAATCTTTTCCGGGTTTGAAAGGTGAACAAATGGTCGGTTCTAGGACTTTTTAACAGTCGGTATACCTTCAGAAACACCACTATAGTAAGGGGATGTTCTGCCCCAAGGATCCTCGACCAAACAATCATAAAGGCGAAAAAAGTTCTCCAACCATTCGTCATGAGTTGATGAGGAGCTATTCGAATGTAGCTCAATAGTTCACGAACTATCCTCGAGAAGGGTAATCTCAAACCTATCTGAAACATATCCATATAGACACAAACTTGATTTCTATCAACATCAACCAGAGCTCCGGTTCCTTCATTATCAAAATGTAGCTGTACCGAATCAGGAATGTGACAGGTTTGATGAACTTGAGGTTCATCTTCATCTGTTAAAGTTGCCTCCCATGCAGCTGGGTATGAATTACCGAATACACTGAGACCAACACCACCTCTACGACTCATTAGGTATTGAAATTCGAGAACTAATTGATGAGGAATAAAAGGATAATCTTGCTGAATTAAAAGATGGGTAACACTTAAACGAAGATGACCAACAGATGGTTCAATCAGAGGAAGAAGAAAATCTAAATAAAGGAGTATTGGGCTGTTTGGATGAACAAAAGGCTCGGCAGAAAGGACAGCCTCAACCGCGGTTCTACAATATATTACTCTTAAGAAAAAATATTGAGCAGAGCAATCCGAATGAAGAAGCACTAGTTGTGAAAAAATCAAACAAAAGCTTGAAGAAAAACAACAATGGCTTCTATTGGAATGAAGATGGGGGGGTGAACAAAGGTAGAAACGGTTTAAAAAGACTTCGGGAAGGTGAAACCCAAGCGGTGCATTTAAAACCCTAGGAGCTAGGGTTCATCGAAAAGGCGTGCCATTTAATTCTTACCCTTTGTGCAGATGACAAAACGTGGTTACTTGATCTTTTAACCTTAAGAAGCTCGACACGTAGTTAAAAAAGGGAAAGCAAATCGTTTATCGCTCCAAATATTTCCTCTTGAAATTCAAAAGTTCTGAAATTTGAATTATTAAAAGCCAATTCACCTTGTTTTATTGAAAACCAGGCTGACAGGCTCGGTTATTTACACCTGCTTACCGAACTTAAGCTCAGTAATCTTATAACCACCTAAGTTCAGCATGCAACACTCAGTTCAAAGACTCGAAAAACCGAGTCTAGCATATACTCTCGAAGGTTCTCCTCGGGAGGCTTTATTGCTTATGTGGCATTCTCCTATTATTTATGAACTCAATATATGACACGTGGATCTCGGTAGGACCATTATGCCATATAAGTAGCTACTATCTGATGCCTATAAAAGGAAATCTCAAGTCAGTTTTTGACGGCCCCTCTTTCCTTAATCGGATATTCTTAATTCTCTTCATCTCACTTATAATCTTCAAAGTTTATATTTTCTCTTAAACACAGTGACTGATTTAGGCATCGGAGCTATTTCCTACCTGCCAACACCGGTAGCTTTGATCCTTTTCTTATTATCTTGTAGTTTGATAATTCTTTAGACATCACAACATTCACAGGGTTCGTGCTACGTCATCATTCGGAAAACTGTGTTTTAACAGTACTAAACATGTGTACACTTAGATCACATGATGACAACGTAAGCGACTCAAAAGCCCCAAAATTTTCCCGATTCAGGCAGTGAGTTTACATTGCCTAAATTCATGCTAGGAAATTCTTCAATTTATTCTCGGACATAACAAAACCCGGCACACAATTTAGCTTTTGCAAACTTGATGGACCATTGCAATTGCAGAACCACATGTTTCGACCACGCCCAACACAATCACATCATCAATAAAATAGAACCTAGCAAATGAAACAAGGGATACGTACGGAGAGCATGAGAGGGGAATCGAGGATCGGAGAGTTGGGGCAGAGGGGGCAAGCGTATTTTCCGCTAGAGAGCCTTTTGTACGAAGACCCATCAAGTTGTTCCACCGCTAGATCGTCCACTCTCCGCTTCCTCTGTTGCGCCTCTCTTGCCCAGCTATCTCCTCTGAACACGCTCATCGCTCGTTCTCGGTTGGTCTCCTGTGTTTACACATCCGTATGAATTGGAACTTTCCGTCGTATACACGACATGCCGTTTCAAGTAACGATCCATTTGGTCCATAGAACCCAACAACACGCCTATTCTCCTTTTCTTTTTGACGATAATTAATAGTTTTGGGAAATTATCCCACGAGGGTACCTCTAATTTTAAATAATTAATGGTTTGAATTTTTTCCTTGTGATAAATAGGGCCTACCAACTGTGAATATATTCATGTCAAATCATGGATAAAAAATAGGGATAAATGCAAAATTAGTTTTTGAAATTGACCTAAATTACAAATTACTCCTTGTGGCATAAAAAATAATTTATAGATTCATATAGTTGGCATAAATTATAAATTACTCCTGGTGCTAAAAAAAAATAAAAATTTATAGGTCCTTAAGGTAGGCCAAAATAACAGTTTACTTCCTTAAATCAATTTCCGTTACCATAAATTTATCAAGTCATACCCAATAAAAATGCGACACATATTATTATTAATTTCTCATTTTAAAAAATGACAATTAGAATTTTTCACATCATTTTATGACACCATCTAAGAGTACATATCAGCCCTCACTCTAAGTCATACTGCTACAATAAATTAACCTAATCTCTTCTATCTCCAAAATTTTACAACGTGTGTAACCCTCTTTCATTTTCATCTTTCTCGTTACAATTTGGGAGCATTTTGCGAAATTTGATGGTCACATCTTCTAACCATTGAAAAATAAATAAAAACAACATTCTAGTTAATAAATTGTGAAAAATTTTCATTCAAATTAAGTTGGAGAAAATTGAGTTACTCATTTTATTAAACTGACATTTGTCTTTAAAGCATGTAAATTGATTTTAGAGAGTAAACTGTTATTTTGACCTACTTTCAGTACCTATAAATTATTTTTGATATTACATGGAGTGATTTGTGATTTAGGTCAATTACAAAGACTTATAAATTACTTTTTATATCTTAGGGAGTGATTTGTAATTTAAACCAACCACAAAGACTAATTTTGTATTTATAAATAAAAAAAAAATCATTTCCTTTTATCTTTATGTTTGTGATTGTTTATTTATTTATTTTTGGCATTTCTAAAATATATATATATATATATATATATATATATATATAGATTTCCTATCATAAAGGTGCCTAATTAGACCCTACATATGCTTGAGCAAGAGGTCTATCTGGGGTCTTTTCTAATTTCGAAGATGATCCTCAAGATAGAAGAAACAAATGTAAATGTTGTCAGCTTAACTGCTTATAGAAGCCCATGGTAATACTTGTGACTGCAATAAAAAACACTGAAAGGATTCTTAATTTTATGGCTAACTGTAGATTGGCACTCAATCTTTTTTTTTTTTTTTAATTAAGAAGGATAGGCCCGAAAGATTAATTAGATATCAATGAAAATCTAATGTCGCTAATACTAATCCTACATATGTTAGAATTCTTCATTGCAGAGATTCTAGTGCATGTCTTGACTATTTGAAAATTTCATTGGGCCATTGAACCATCACCTTTGATGGTCACTCAATCAGCTTCAACCGCCGATTATGGCTAAAACATATGAAGAAGCAGTGAGTCAGTGACCAAATGCTTTTGGGAGAGGATTTTTTTTTAAAAAAAAAAAATAATCAAATGCGGGAAAATGTTACAAAGGAGGATTATTCCCATTCTTGATCCGAATGAAAGAGAGAATGAGAGATCCTATGGAAATACTTCCAAACACAAGGTTAGAAGTGGCTTACTTAGCAAACTAATTTGCCCTAAAATTGGCACATCAAAAAACTTTCAAAGCCTTTTAACTTTGAAAAGAAGAAAACAGAAGACAAATTTTGGGAGAGGTTGGGGTTTCCTTGATCACAGTTAAAAGTTTCTTGACACACCATCAAGGATAGTGGTTCAATGGCTCAAGGAAATCCCCAAAGTGGTTAGGCATGTACTAGGGCATGAGTTCAAATCTCCGCAATGAAAAATCTCCACATATGCCTAATTCGTATCAGCCACCTTGGTTCCCATTGACGCCCTGGCTGGGTCAGCTAGGCCTGGGCAAATTTACCGCCGACCAACTTCTACCGACACCGATTAACTAATGGGCGGTAGGTGAAACTTTTTTTTTTTTTCTTCTTTTCTTTTCTTTTCTTTTCTTTCGACAAATTCGGTTTTGTAGGCGAAATATAATTTGTTAACCGAACCGACTTTACCGACTGCCTACCGACCGACTTCGCCAATAATTTTCAATTTTTTCACATACTAAATTTTACAACCGATTTTACCGACCGCCTATTAGTGTCGGGACAAAAGTTTGGCGAAATAAGTCGGTGAAATTTTCTACTTTATCGACATTTTGGCGAAACAAAAAATTTCTACTGACGCTCAGTCCTAAGGTTAGGCTATGACTAAGTTGAACTTGAGGGAGTAGGTGCTACTATAATCATGCTTAGGTAAGATAGCCACAATTAATTTCCTAGAACTACCATTTTTGCGCATAAAAAAAAAACAAATAAATAAATAAATAAATAAGTTTCTTGACGCGGTTTACATGAAGAATATCATTGTAGATCCATTGCCAAACTTTCTTTAAAGTGTTTGGCTGATTTTTTCTTCCTTTAAAGTGTTTGTAAAGTTAGGCATGTGATAGCTAGGGCGACCATTATACGACGGGTGAGGTTTCTTGCTTTTGCTCGGCAATCAAGCTTAAGGTGGTGTTTGGTAACCAGATTGTGGGGGCTAGATACTGTAGATTTTGGAGAAATGTGCCAAATTAAACATCCACCCATCAGTCTCCAATCTACTAAGTGACCATTTTACCCTTCCCTTCCCTTCCCTTCCTTTTTTTTTTTTTTATTTTTTATTTTTTATTTTTTCAGTGAACGACTTGGATCCTGCTATCCCTTCTCACTTTCCCCTCCCCCAACCTTCGTCCTCCGTGGTGGTTATGAAGCAGAAGAAAAATCAGTTGTCATTCAGATCTCCGAGGATAGCTCTGGTCATGGCAGCCACATAGCCTCAATAGCTGCTGATCGCTATGTGACAAACATGAATTATAAGGGGCTAGCAGCTGGAGGAGCTAGAGGTGGTGCACCAATGACCAGGATTGCAGTATAAGATGTGTTGGGACTCAGGTTGCTATTTCAGCAATTTCTATGTCAACATCAAGGAAAACTTTGAATTATTATTTTTTTGTCCTACTTGTTCTTGTAGTTACTGTTTAGAGAATTCTTAGCACCAAGGCTAGAGGAAGGTTCTGGTCTGTCAACACACAGAGAGCTCAAAGAGTCAAAGCTGGAAAAGAGCGTGGTGGGCGCAGTTGGGATGATATTAGTTGATGAAGCAGAAAGGACGTTGCCATCCCCTTTGTGATCCCTGCAGCTACTGTTGGAAGAGGGACAGTGTTAAACGAACACAATTTGTTCTATTATTATATAAGACGATATCAGTGTGTTTGAATTGATCTATAAGCCGTGGTGGTCGGAGGACGAAGGTTTGGGGTGGGGAGAAAGTGAGAAGGGTTCGCGGATGATGATTTGGTTCGAAGTCATCCCTGAAGAAGAAAAAATAGAAGGAAGGGAAGGAAAGGGTAAAATGGCCACTTAGTATTGAGTAAGGATGGGTGGATGTTTAATTTGGCACATGTTACCAATATATATATATGAGATAAGATTTGTTAAAAATATATATATATATATATATATATATATATATATATATATTTTAATATAATAGATTATTAAAATGATAATTTTATTATAGTACCCCAGTCCCCACACGACAGAAAATGACTTCATAGTTTTATGTCTTTCTTCCATCACTGATGTAACGGCGTCCTTATCCTTCGGGTTCAATGTATGGCTAAAATTAGCCAGCCTTGTTCAGGCACCAGCACCCGATATTTGACCAGAGGGTTCCAGAAATATCAACTTATTTGATCTCGAAAGAAAAGTTAAAAAGGGCTATTGTTTACTACCCATCATTTCAATTACATTACAGTTATATGGTAATTTATTAAATAATTAACACTAATATATAAATTCATTAAGCAGTGTTTACTCCATAAAGCTCCGAAGGTAGGCGGGGTGTGACGAGAACTTCAAGTGGGGTGGCTCTGATGTTTGTTACTCCAAACTTCTCACTCATATCAACCGGTGCATTAGAGGGAGTTGAGATCTCGTACATGTGCAAAAAACTGGCGAGGGCTAAGTATACCATTTGAAGGGCAAAAGATGTTCCAGGGCATGCCCTTCTACCACTTCCAAAAGGGATCAATTCAAAATGTTGTCCCCTAACATCAACATCTTTGTGGGTGGTGAGAAATCTCTCTGGCTCAAAATTCAACGGGTTTGACCATATGCGTGGATCTGTTTGGATTTTCCATGTGTTTGTGATCAGCCGGGTGCCTTTTGGGACTTGGTAGCCCCCTATGGTGCAGTCCTCCATAAATTCACGTGGTCCTGATAATGGTGCTGGTGGGTATAAACGTAATGTCTCTTTCACTATTGCTTGGAGGAAGACTAGCTTTCTAATATCTGACTCATCTACAATTCTTTCTTTACCCACTTGGCTGTCAAGTTCGTCTTGGGCTTTTTTCAACACATGCAAGTTGTTCAACAACAGCGATATTGCCCATGTTAGAGTTACCATGCTGGTGTCACTTGCTCCTGCAATCATACTCTACAAAGTGCAGTTTTGGAGTGATATACTCTCAAACAAATGATCTTGATTACTTAAAAGCAAAGTTCCACCAACACAATCATCCTAGGGTTAACAACTCGTATTCGCGTGTTGAATTAAAATATAGATATAAGATTTTATAAGTCAATTTTAATACAACCCATTTAATTAAACTACGCTAATTTCATATAAGTAACGCTAAATAGGTGTGAGAAATTGAGAGTGTGTAACATTACTAATTTCTATTAGATTCATGTCATATTTGTGAGTAGAGTCGAAATTAAAATTATCAAAATTAAATGTTACGTGTTGAGTTCTAATTGTGACGAGACATGAGTATAAAACTAAACTGATTAACCATAATTTGACCGGTTTAAATAGACGTAATTATGCTAATTTCATATTGAATTGAAGTTCGCATTGAAAATATATGTACCCTAATTAAAGAAGTGAAAAAGGGGGAAATTATGCGTACCAGAGATGTGGCTTTGATGACGGTATCAGCATCATAACCTGCAAGGGGTTTGCCATCGAGGATAGAAAGCATCACGTCCATGAAATCTTGCTCCCCTCTGGCGACGCCGCCTGAAGAAATCTTACGCTTATGCTCTTCCAAACATTCACCAAGAAACCCATCCAATTCCTTTGCAGTTTTCTTCATCGCCCTCTCATGCCCACCAATATCTAACCACCCAAGAAAAGGAATTGCATCCGACACCACAAACAACCCAAGCAAATGGACGAATTCATCCAGCGCCTTCTGGCAACGCCGTGCCTCACCATCATCATCCACCGCACCGGCAGAAAAGTACCGCTTTCCGGCAACCATTCTAAGTATCACGTTAAGACTCATATCCCCGAACCACTGCTTGAGCTCCACCGAAATCTGGCCCGACCTGGACCCGGACCCGGACCCGTTATTTTTCGCGGTCCAGAGCTTGTATAGCTCTGCTACGGAGGCCTTTACTTCGGAGACTCGAATGTAGGAAAGAAGCTCCAGCCGGCGGTTTGACAGAAGCTGTAAGGTGACTATTTTACGCAATTCACGCCAGTAGGGTCCATGCGGCGCAAAGCCGAACATGGCGTAATTATAGCCCAAGTGTTTGAGGGCGACGAGCTTCGGGCGCGACAACACCGCCGTGTCGTTGGTGGTGAAGCACTCCTTGGCCGTCTCCCAATTGCTCAACACCAAGGCATGATTCAACCCAAGCCGGAGAGTAAAAAGTGGTCCGTACTTGTCGGCCATGGCTCCCAAAGCCCGGTGGGGAGGCTCGGTTCCTGCCAGCAGAGGTAGGTGGCCGATTACAGGCCACGCGCCGGCAGGGAAAGGTGCTAAGTTGGGAGAACGATTTGCTCTGGTCCTCCTTAAGAGGAAGTAGCCAAAGAGGAATATGGAAATTACAAGTCCAGTCATGGAAGAATTCAGGTAAGGTGACAGAAAATCCATTTGGGTTCAGATCTTTTGTTGTGGTAAAAGCAGCAGCTCCAAAACAAAACTCGTGTCTGCAGATTTGGTTTTAGGAAAGAAACCAGAAATTATTTCAGCCCCGTGGGTGAAGGTGCCAAAGGTTTGACAGTGCCAAACGTCTCGGCTCCATAGCGAGTGTTTCCATAAATCAGAGAAAAGGAGTCGGCAATATAAAAGAGAGAAAATTACCAAAAAAAAAAAAAAAAAATCATTACTACAAATTCAATCAGATCCGGATCCTCTCCGGTCCATAATAGACCGGAGAATATCCAATTAATGGCTTAGATTTCTCTATAAAAATTTAAGGCTAAAAATATGACACTTCACTCTTTTAATTAAAAATAATAATAATAAAACAAACGAAACGGCAACAACCCACGCTAATCCTCCGTTAGACAAACTCCATTCAAATCCTCCGTCTTCACATCTGCAGAGAAAACGTGGCCTCTCCTTCGTTAGGCCAACTCGGTACTCACCGCCGGCGAGCTGGGGCCATGCGTCTGTTGGTTTCGGAGGCCGAAGAGGGGAAGGAATGTTGGGGTACCATGGCTCTGATTGTTTGGGGTGCCGTCAAGGAGAAGGACTGGACGGAGAAGATGGCGGCCATGTATTGGGTCTGGCCGGGGCCGATCTTGCCGGCGGGGATGAACATGAAGCCAACTTGGAAGCCGGAGTAGAGGAGCTGATGAGTGCTATTGTAGTGGGAGAAGATGGAGTGGTTGGGGTTTCGGATGGCGGCGGTACTGGGAGAAGGTGAAGGTGAAGGTGCCGTTGGCGATGGAGAATGACGGGAGTTGGACGGCGTTGAGAAAGATCTTGAGGATGACGACGAAGATGAGGAAGATGGTTTTTTTTTTTTTTTTTTTTTTTTTTTTTTTTTTTTCATAGTTCATGGGTTTTAATTTTCTTCATTTCGAAATTATTGTTTTGATTTTGTTTATTTTCTCCTTTATTTTCATTATATTTTTATTGTAGCTTTCCTTTCCCGGAGGAAGATGGTTTTTCTAGTTTTTTCTGGTTTTCTTTCTGGTTTCTGTTTTTTTTTTCATAGTTAATGGGTTTTAATTTTCTTTATTTTGAAATTATTGTTTTAATTTTGTTTATTTTCATTATATCTTTATTGTAGCTTTCCTTTCTTGGAGGTAGATGGTTTTTTTTTTTTTTTTTGTGGTTTTTTGTGGTTTTCTTTCTGGTTTCTGGTTTTTTTTCATTGTTAATGGGTTTTAATTTTCTTTCATTTCGAAATTATTATTTTGATTTTGTTTATTTTCTCCTTTATTTTCATTATATCTTTATTGTAGCTTTCCTTTCTCGGAGGAAGATGGTTTTCTGGTTTTTTCTGGTGTTTTTTTGGTTTCTAGTTTTTTTTTTTTTTTTTTTTTTTCCATAGTTAATGGGTTTTAATTTTCTATCATTTCGAAATTATTGTTTTGATTTTGTTTATTTTCTCCTTTATTTTCATTCTATCTTTTTTGTAACTTTCCTTTCTTGTAGTGTTTTATAGAGAGAGGGGAGGCTATCTCCAAAATCTAATTTTCCTTTGACTTTAAAGAAGTAATCTGTAAATACTCGTTTCATTGTGAAATCCAAATAGATTGGTGACTATTGTTGAGTTGGATTATGTAGAAACCCAAACAGACGATGACTATTATTGTGGCTATGGTAATAGAAACCCAAATAGATTGGTGATGAGAAATTACAAACCAATTCAAATACTTGCCTATTCAAAAAACAATATTTGATTAGCACATAAAAATTTTACATTTTAAGCAAATACCGTGAAGCAATATCTAAATACAAGTTTTTTCCTTTTTGGACAAATTTGAAGCAAATGACAAATCTTAGGCAAATACTGTGAAAGCAATATCTAAAGCAAAGTTTTTTCCAAAAATTTTAATCCAAAAATCACTACAAAATACAAATATTGTCATCTTACATTCAAGAGCCAAATATAGTGTAACACAAAATGATTAAATTTTGGGAAAAATGCAGTTTACTCCCTTGAAGTTTCAAGGGTTTTTAATTTTAATTCCAAAGTTCAAAAATTGGCAATCTACCTCCTAGAGTTTCAAAAATTGACAATTTAAACCCTCCGTTTAAATAGACGAAAATCTATGAAATTACATCATTACCCTCAGTTTTTTTTTAAAAAAATAATAAAAAAAAATTTCGTCCAATTTAACGGAAATTAGTAACGGAATGTTTAAATTGCCAATTTTTGAAACTTCAGGGGGGTAGATTGCCAATTTTTGAACATTGGAGTTAAAATTGAAAAATTCCTAAAACTTCAGGGGGGTAAACTATATTTTCCTCTTAAATTTTTAAACTACAAAAACTCCATCTTCGAGCGCATGTTGAATTTTTTTTGCCAACAATATTTAGTTCTCACATCATGCTCCTTCCTTCGCTTCCTGATGAATTAAAAAAAAATAGTAATAAAAAAATAAAAATAAAAATCAACTAAATTATTCACTTAAAACTTTAATTTAAAAAAAAATGACGAGTTAGAAAGGTAATATAACTTCATTTTTGAACTTCTTTAGTTGGTTCCTCTTGTAGAAAGTTTTGATTAGGGAAACTACGAGATGCAAGTATCTAGAGAAGAAAAAAAAAAAAAAAAAAAAAAAACCGTCATAAAGAAAATAAGGCATAATGGAATTTATTATAAGCTTATCACTAAATCAACTAAATAAGTCAAGTAAGAAACTTCATAATTAATAATATCAAATTAAAAATAGTATTTATGAATATTACCCTAGATATTTGGGTAAAGCTAGGAACATGACTATATGCGACATCCTCGTTGCTCTTCTGTGTGTTGCAATCATGTATTTTTATATCCTGTAAAAATCATATGCGTTTAATAAGATTAATAATATACTATAATCACATCAAAACAAATTTGAACATGGAAAGACAATAAAGATAATTTGGTATACTACCTTTGATTCTTTGATTTCCTTTGCTTGATTCTTTGACGTGCTTTCTTTGGGTTTCTTCATATTTTTTATCCATGGTTTAGGTCGACGTTTCTTATTACGATAATTCTCCTTTTTCTTTATTCCTTTTGGCCCTACCGTGATTGAAACACATGGTTGATCCTCTTTGTCTACAATATTGGTTAAAAGCGTAATAGTATCTTCTTCTGCATTAGCTTGACAATTATTTGCATCACAAAGTCTTTTCTTCAAATCTGCAACAACCACGTTTAGGATATTAAAGCCTTCTTCAGTTTCACATGCCTCATTTACCAATTGAATATATTTAGGACGCAAAGCTCGATACCTATCTGCATATCCTAATCGAGTATCTAACTTAATGTCATTCTTCATAAATTGTTTTTCATTCTTATCTTTTGCATCTCTTCTCCATCTCTTTAGAATATATCTATCAGGAATCAGCTTGATATCCCACATATCAAGAATTTTTAAAGCATGCCGACACAAAATACCGAATGTCTCAAACTTTCTACAACTGCAAGACAAAGTTTGATCTGATGGATTCCACATAATATTGTATTTTCCATGTCCGTTGAAAACTCCAACAACATATCTATGTGTCTCTTGACTTTCACTGTGGTCTATAATGGAAAGTGGCGGTATCTCTTCAACTTCATTTTGAAATAACTCAAACACCTTGGGTGTGTACACTTTTGCTACTTGATTCAGCATAGGTGAGTTTTTGAGATTCAATCTTGGTAATTTTTGTCTAGAGTTGTATTTTGCTTCGAACTCCTTGTCACGTTTTTGTATGACAACTCTTTCAAAATTAGTAAAGAATTCTAGTATATTGAGATTAGTACGTAAGCAATCCTTTAAGTCACAGTTGAATCTCTGACTAAGTTGTGTACTCTTGATTCCTGCAGTAAATGTCATCTTTATATATGCTTGGGCCCATTTCTCCTTCTATTTAAATATATCTATTAGCCACTTATTTTCATGAGCATCATACTTTTCCAACATGATATTCCAAGCAGAGAGAAAGTCATCTTCATCATTATACTCATAGACACATGCTAAGAAATTTTGATTAAACCGGGACCCACCTTTAAGTAAATAGCCCAAGTGCCTATTAGCATTTTGCCGCATGTGCCAACTACACAACGCATGATACGTTTCAGGCATCACTATCTGAAGAGCAGCTGACATTGCTGCATCTTGATCGGTGAAAATAGTAATTGGCTTCTTTTTAGACATTGCTTCTAGAAAAGTCTCAAACAACCATACAAAAGACTCAATTGTTTCATCAAACAACAGTATAGCTCCAAATACGACAGTCTCTCTATGATGATTAAGTCCAAAAAATACACCAAGCGGTCTTGCATCTCTATTTGTGCTATATGTTGTATCAAACGTAATTACATCACCAAAATGGCTATAGTCAATGACCATTCTTGCATCAGCCCAAAAAATATTAGTAATCAACTCTTCAACATCCAGTTGAAAAGAATAATAATATGAAGGATTTTCTTTAAGTTGATGACGGAAATACATTTCCAAACTAGCAACTTCCCCAAACTTCAAGGCTCTTTGTCGCTTATTGCGTAGATAGTCCTTATGATCCTGCTTGGTAAAACCAAGGTTATCACCTCCACCAACTTGCTTACTCATAAGCTGATAAGAATCCTTTAGTCTTAACATCAATCTCAATAGCTTGAGTTGTAGACATTTTCCGTTGTGATGGCATCATGTGTACAGTTGTTGAGAGATGGAGATTGTGATTATGCTTAACAACAAAGGCACTCACCATGTATTTGCCACTATCTCGATTATGCACAATAACTAAATGTGCATCGCATCTACATCTTGTTTCTGCTCGAGATTTTTTTATGTTACTATTGCGCTTGTCTATACCTCGAATTCCCTCCTTTGCGCACACTAATCTCCTTGAAGTAACAATTCCGGTCTTTTTACATTTGTTCACATACTCTTTTCTGATATTAAAACCTACAATTCTTCCATACTCATTATAAAAACTATATGCACTCTCATCTGACACTACTCGACAACCCGATACAAACATGATACAAAATTATCGTGTTTGGGTTTATCTTCAACGGGTTTGAGTTGTAAACGGGTTGATTCGTTTGCAACCCGTTTATTTTGCTCTTAACGGATCATGTCGCGAGTGACCTGTCAGACCTATTTAACTTTTTTTTTTTAAAAAAAAAAACCTTGTGGATCATTGGATGCCAGCTGCCGTTCCTTACCGCATGCCTGCCTGGTTTCCACTAAAAATTGAAAAGCACTACACGTGCTTCAGTAGAATGCTACTAGCCTATATGTTTATATAAAAAACTAAATAATAAAAAAAATTGATATAAAAAAACTAAATAAAAAAGCTGATATGACTTATGAGAAGCACTTCACGTGCTTCAGTAGTACTAATCTACTAATTTCGAGTAATGCTATTCAGAAGCATTTCTTGCAGAGCTTGTCCGCAAAAGGGCTAGTTAACCCAACCTGGGTTAACCAGCCTTTTTATTAAAAAAAAAAAAAAAATCACGCATGAAGGACTAAAAGCAGGTTAGGTTTCAAATTTTTCATTTTTTCCCCCAAATTCCCAAAACGTTTCCCTCTCCTCCTCCCCCACGGTGCTCTCTCCCTCCCCTCATCTTTAGCTACCGCCACTGAACGCCACCCATGACACCACTGGTTAAGCCGACCATCCAAAACCGGTCGCGTCACCAGCTCGAAATCTGGCCGACCTCTACCCGCCACAACGACCGGCGACGCCCACCATACAAAAACCGGCAAGTCACCAGCTCGAAAATTCGGCCGAACGCCACCACCGGTAATTTTTCTCTCTTATTATCTGGTTTTTCTCTTGTTTTGGGGAATAAAATCCTGGTTATCTTGCTGATTTCGGATAGCGACCGAGGCTTTCTTGTTGCAGTTTTTTGTTTCTATTTGTTCCTGGTTTAACACATTTCATAAATTTCTTATTGAAGTAGAAGCAGCACCGACCCGAACCAGTTTCTCTCTCTTTCCCAAACCGCAGGCCACCACGAAGCAGCGACACCGGCCATCCAAAAACTGGCAGGCGAACACTACCCTAATCTGACATTTGAGGTAGGTTGAATGGGTATAGGTTTTGTTGGGCTGAAATCATGATGACCGATTATAGTAAGAATTGGTGGTTTTTTGTTTGATTTCGAAAATGGTAAGAATTTTTGCTTACATTTTGTTTTTCATTGGGGATTATGGGTTTGGTTCTAATTTTGTGATTTCTTTACTATTTTGATGGAATTTGGATGAATGATTTTCGTATGGAAGGTTGATTTTTGTTGAGTCCTAATTTCCTTGGTCAATGTGTTTAAATTTTTTGGGAATTTCTCTGTTTAAGCCGAATGGATTTGGGAGAAGCTTTATTCGGTTATTCTTTGGTTTTGGTTTTATTTGCACAAGATCAATCTGCTTCTCTTCTCAATGGAATTTGTGTTTTTGTGGAACAATAAAAATTGCTTTGTGCTATGATTTAGGCTTCTACCTCTCCTTCCTAACTTGAAAATTTCTAACGAGTTTTTACGATTGCTACTATATATATTTTGATTTTTTGGTTTCGGTTTTGGTTTTAATTTAAAAACAGAAAATCAAAATAGCACAGAAAATCAAAACAGCTATATATGTTTTGATTTTTTTGTTCACAAATGAAGATTGAAACTATATATGTTAGGAGGAAGACAATGAAAAATAAATTTCAAATTATGTAAGTGATTTATTTTAACTTACCTAGCTCCAAGTTCTTATGGCTAGCCACACGTAGTAACTTTGATCTTCCCAATCAAAAGAATGATAAACATTATTGATATAATATTTCTATTGAGTTGAAAACTATAAGTTTTTGCCCTTGCAGGCATTGTTGATCAACTTCCAAAGATGATCATTTTTCTATTAGTTGATGAAGGCACAATTCCTAATCATTGCCAGCTTTGTGACGGTATAATAGATTTTCTTATGCTCATCAAGGATGCCATCATAGCAAAAGGCTTGTCAAGGATATTGACGGCTTCATATTTTTATATAATTTTGTACCTTGTTGATTTAATTGATTGGTTTAATTGGATATTTGGGCGAAAGGATTTTTTGTATTGCTGAAGGGTTTGGCATTTATTGGTAATCCTGATAGCCTTGGGAGATGATTTTTTTGTATTGTTGAAGGATTTGAGAATTCCAACTTAATAATAATGGCTTCATATTTATTGTAATGTTGACGGCTTCGTATTGTTATATAATTTTGTACTTTGTTGATTTAATTAATTGGTTTAACTGGATATTGGTGGGACATGATTTTGTATTGCTGAAGGGTTTGGCATTTCTTGGTAATCCTGATAACTCCCATTACATAACAAATTAACTCTCCCATTATAAAACAAGTATTACATAATTTCCAATACACAATACATATTAACACAAAATATTAAAACAAAAAATTAACTTCAAGAAAGGTACATAATTTGTTTTTTTGTTCTATCATCCTCAAAAAGTTACAATAAGCAAAACACTACGAACTATGATAGTTACTTGCAAAACCCTCCAGGTTTACGCCATTTTATTTTTGACATAGCAAGAATCTTATATATTGAAGGAAAAACATTATAAGAACCAGAATTATCCAAAAAAATTTACAAGGTAGATTACCAAAATTAAATCACCATCCGCCTCTACACAAAAATTTTCCATGGTGATCACCTAAAAAATCAAGACACTCCCAACACTAACCCCATCTTATATTACAAAATAAGTCGTGCTCTCCAAAAATACTTGGAGCCTGTTGCACCTATGAAGCAGATAGAACTCAATACCAATAATGAAAAGAAGGAAAAAGCTATAGTATGCAGTAGAAAGATATTGCAAACAACCAACAGGCCGTTAACATTAATTTGAATACTAAACTGATAATATTTAAAAGAAAGTACGACTACATCAACAGTAATTGAAGTCATTAGAACCACTAGTAACCTTCTCACTATCAACACCCAGAATCATTACACCACAAAAATGGCTAACTAAACTATACAACACCAAAAAAGTGCCAAAAAAAAAAAAAAAAACCAGCGCAATAGCCCCAAAAAAAAGCATTGTAGCTTGCATTCCTTTCATTCAATTACCATTCCAATAGCTCAGGTGGTCACATATCCTACAAAATTATGATCAAGATTTCAGATAACAATATAAACCAAATCTCATGAAATAATTATTTATTTTCATTTTTAATACCTGAGTACTTGCACTCTCTTGAGTTTCAAAAACATCACAAGGAGCTTCGAATACATAGGAAACATCATCTCCATGGGAAGTCTTTACGTAAATGTTTTATGTGGTGCAAAAAAAAAAAAAAAAAAATGTTAAGAAATGCACAAAATGTTTTAATAATAATAATTAAGCACTTGGGGAAGGAAAGTAAGTAACCTTATTTTTTCGTTTCCTCTGAATGGGATTAGTGTTACACGACTCATTGCTTTTTCTTTGTGATTTATTCATTGTCGCTTTTTCCACCGCAGACATCTTCCTTTTATGTGGTAACTTTCCTCTTTTTTAAGCTACAATAGGACTATAAACCTCATCATCATCTACCACCAACTCAGCATCATCAATGGACTCATTACATGTTAAAGATACGCCTGGAAGTGCAAGAGAAGGTAGACTAGGTTCACAACTTGAAGCACGTAATTCCTTGGTCAACATATCAATATGCGTCCGAACTTTAGTGTAGTGATCCATGTTTCTTGCAGCGATCTCTGCTAATGTATGCATATATTTGCACAAGCTGTCATATCTTTGTACTTCGAGGTTGGCACTCAATGCATCAAAACTACATTTAATTAAAGTATATCTTCGCTTCACATCCTTCCTCCAACGGTCAAGATAATATTTAGGGGGCAAAGATGTAATGTTATGTGCACACAATAGAGCAAAGATGTGTCTGCATAAGATGCCTCTTGAGTCAAAGGAGTCACATTTGCATTTTACTTCAAATTCATCTCCATCTTCATTGAAATCTTCATTGAAGTAGACAACATATGTTACTACTTTCACGTATGCATCTTCAACTACTTCATTTTGAACTTTTACCTGTTCAGTCACTTGGTAGGTGCAAATTGCACCATCTTTAGTCAAAAGGGAGACAATACAATAAATTCTGCCTATTATCTCATGTTGAACTTCTTTGAATTTGGTAATGGTGTAAACTTTTTCAAATTTTTCCTCAAAAGGATAGAAGGTTACACATGGAAGCTTAGTATTAAAAGACTTGAAATCTGTAAGACTCTTATTCTCAACCTTTTTCCGCAAAGCAACATCATATTGGTCAACAAATTGCTTCAAAGTGGTAGACAGACGCACATAGCCATCGAAAAAGGCATTCATAATTTCACTCTGCTATGTAGTTCTCATACTAGCCCAAAACATACCTTTCAGATATGCTGGTACCCAAAAAGTCCGCTCATTATATAACCAATGACAACCAATCATGGTCCTTAAAGGTCATAACTATCTAGTAGACTTTGCTATCCTACCTCAAAGTCATCACATGTTTGAGACTCATAAACACATTTATGTATGGTACTCTTCATGGCAGAATAATTTTTATATGATTTAAACTTGTCTGGAATTTTTTTCAAAATGTGCCATAGACAATATCTATGTCGGGTTCTTGGGAAAACTCTTACAATTGCATCTTTCATAGCCCGATCTTGATCTGTTATAATTGCAGGGCGCTCGGCCGTTCATGCAATTCAACAAATTCTGAAACAACCATACAAAATTTTATGTATCCTTACTAGATATTAAATCTACCCCAAAAAGTATTGACTGACCATGGTGGTTCACTCTCACGAACGGAGCAAATGGCATACCATATTTGTTAGTCAAGTTTGTTGTGTCAAATGTCACGACATCCCCAAAACTTTCATATGATGCCCTACTTCTTGCATCAATCCAAAACACATTTTTCAACCTAGAATCATCATCATAATCAACTGCAAAGTTGAAACCTTTATTGGTTGCTTGCATCTTATTCAAATAGTCTAGAAGTGCTTTAGCACCTCCTTAGCCAAGCTAAATGTGTCTTTCCTTGTTAATAAAGTTTCTGAAATCTTTTTCTATAAAAGGAAGATTCTCATACCCCCAGCTTCAACAACAAGAGAGTTAAAACTCCGACTTAGTCCAATCCCATATTTATCATTTACTATAATCTTTCTTCTTACGTTAGAATTCAACTTCCTATTGCATTTATAATATCTTCCCTTGTTTTGGACTTAAATCATGATTGTGGTCAATAATTACACTAGTCACATACCACTTTGTTTTAACTAACTTTGCATTCAACTTCGCCTTACAATCCGTTTTTATTGTGGGATATGGCTTATTTGTTGTGGGTTGTGGCTTGCCTTGACGCCCACATGCAAGGGTGACACGTATCTCTTCTCCAATGATTTTGTCTTTAGTAATTTTTTTGATTACCACCCCAAAACCTCTTTTCTGGTCAAACCGCCTATAATATGAGAAAAGTTAATTTATGGAGCTAAACGTTATACCTCGCTGAGGTTGCTCAACATTTTCGTCTTCACTTACGAGCTTCCACTCAGACTTGCCCTTGCCCTTTCCATTATTGTTGTCCTCATCTCTTATAGTTTCGTTTCCATCTACAACACAAAAATAAATAAATAAATAAATAAACAAACAAACCAAGATGCATATATAATAAAATAGAACAAAACATCATTCAACAAATGATGCATAAAATGTACGAATGAGAGAAGAAGAGCCTAACAAACCATTTTCTAGGACAATTTCAAAGGGCAGATCATCACCAACACGAATATGTATACGTAAGTTGTCATCTTCGCATTCATTTTCCGAGTCCATTTAGGAGTTATTACAAGAAAAAATTCAAATTAGAAACATGAACTCAAAGCATGAAAAACATGAACTCAATGGTCCAAAACCCTCCAAAATTAGCACTAAATCTTGGACCCAACTCCACAAAAATGGAGCTCATTTTCACCTCCAAGACCTCCCTGGCTTCCTCATCCTAACCCCACCAATTTTCTCATTCCCTCGCCAAGTAATTTCTAGGGTTTCCCAAAATTTTCTATTATATGTCCTATTCGGCGCCCAAGAATTTGCTTCAATTTTTCCTTCCTTTTTTTTTTTTTTTTTTTTTTTGTTATGATTTATTTCGGTGGGGGTGTTTCAAAGTTAGTGAATCACAAGCGTCATGTTCAACTTAGGTACAATTTTCCTTTTTTTTAAAACGTCCCATTATCCTTATTCTATGTTTGGTTGCTAAGAAAACTAGTTCTGAACATGATACCAAAACTGGAACAAAAAGCAATACCAAGCGGACTAAAAGTCTTTTAAGTTTTAGAAGAGTTTCTTACTAGGGAAAAGGCCTTGGAGGGAGGCAGCGCTGCTGCTTCGTGGTGGCCGGTGCACTGGATTCCGGCGGCCGATGGTTTGGGAGAGGGAGAAATTGGGTTCGGGTCAGTGCTCCATAAGTATAACGTGGTGGTTGACGGGGCTTCGTAGCCACTGAATAGTGTGGCCGGCGGTGGTGTGGTGGTGGACAATGGTAGCAGCCGGTTGTGGTGGTGGGTGGGAGGAGGCGCGAGAAATTGAGAGAGAGAGAGAGAGTGGCGGGAGATTTGGGATTTTGGGGGTAACAGTGAAAGTGAAAGTGAAAAGTGAACGTGTGCGTGTAGTTTTTAATTTTTTTTTTTAATAAAAAGGCTGGTTAACCCAGGTTGGGTTAACCAGCCCTTTTGCGGACAGGTTCCGCAAGAAATGCTTATGAATAGCATTATTCACTAATTTCTATCTTTTAGCCTTTTCCCTTCCCAACATTGAATAGAAAAAATTAAATAAAAAAAAATTTGATACCCTCTCATCTTCCTCTTCGGCTCTTCCATTATCTGTAGACTATACCCATCATCACCATGGCGTCTCCATCTCTCTCTCGCGCACTGCCGTCCCTTGCTAGCCTCGCCTATCTCTCTCGTGCTGCCGCTCGCTAACCTCACCTCTCTCTTGCGCCGCTGCCGCATCCCTCTCACTTCCTCTCCGAAGACTCCGATATCTCTCATTCTCTTGTCTTAGGTTGTGGAGTGAGGATTTTTTACGGGTTAAACGCGACTCGACTCGACCCGACCCGACCCATTATTTTAAACGGGTTTCACGGGTTGTGTCGGGTGACCCAGCAAAAATGTCGTGTCATGTCGTGTTTGGTAGGGCCAACCCGTTAACTAAACGAGTCGTGTTTGGGTTTATCTTAAATGGGTTGCCGGTCATCACGGGTCGACTCGTAAACCCGTTTTGCCAGCCCTACTTAACCTCCTCAAACTACCACCCCAATAACAATCTACCCCCCAAACTATCAATTGCGACAATTTACCTCCCAAAGTATCAATTGCGACAATTTACTCCCCAAACTATCAAAATAATGACAATGTACCCCAAATTTTAACAAAATAACGAATTACCCTTACTAAAATAAAAACAAAAATATTAAATTTTTTTTTTTTTCAAATTTTAAGTGTATTTTTGTCTTATTGAAAGTTTTATAGGGGTAATTTTGTCATTTTGCTAGCATTGGGGTACATTGTCATTGTTTTGGTAGTTTTGAGGATAAATTGTCGTAATTGATAGTTTGAGGGTAGATTGTCATTGGGGTGTTAGTTTGAGGGGGTTAAATGAACTTTACCCTAATTTTTAAAATCATTATTAGATTAAAATTTAATTGCCAATTATACCTGAATAGACAATAGTTTTTCAAAAAAGACCTCATTATTTTATTTATTTTTAATTAAAAAAAGAAGAAAAAACCTGCAAAAGCAATGGGTAACGGACCACCCATTGGCAAGGGTGAGCGTCGGTCGGTGATGTCGGTTTTGGTAGAAAAATTTTATTTTTGCCTTTCGAACCGACAATGTCGGTAAGGTCGGTTATTTTACCGACTTATTCCGCCAAATTTTATTTTGTTTCGCCTTTCGAACAGAATGGCGGTTGGTAAAGTTAGTGTCGATCGAAAGTTGGTCGGTAATGTCAGTATGTGAAAAAATGGCAAATTTGTTGGTAAAGTCGGTTTGGTTAAAAAACCTCTTCCTCCTCCCGAACAGAAAAATTCGGAATAAAAAAAATCATGCAACCTCCTGTCCGCCATCTAGTCGGTCACGGTCGGAAGTTGGTTAGTCGGTGAATTTGCTCAGCCCTACGTATTGGGGTGGCCGGCCACTCACTGGAGAAACCGAACACCCCTGAGTGCCTCTCAATGGGCCCCAGAAGCGCTCTGGAGGTGATGCAACTAGCCCCGGTTTCTGCAGTGGGTGGTCGGCCACATACAATATTTTAGCAATTTTTTTAATTATTTTTAAAGTAAATAATAAATTTGAGTATTAAAAAAATAAAAAAATAATGTAGGATTTTTTTAGTAATTGTTTTTATTTGGTACTATATGATCACCACAAATAAAAACACTAAAGCACTATTAAAATTCAATATATACTACGTTTGTAGTTTTTTTATTTTTTTCCCCTAGGTTTTCAAAATAGTCACAAATGGTACCTGAACTATGGGAAAAGACCAAGTTGATACCTCTGTTAGCCTCCGTCACATGTATCACCATATAAATATGCCACGTGTCCTAAAAATTGAAAATTAAAAATAATAATAATAATAATAATAATAAAACAATAAAAAACTAAACCTTAAAAAAAAACAAAACTAAACTAAAAAAAAAAAAAAAGGAAAATCCAAGGGGAGGCCAACCACCCCCATTTTGGTCATTGGGGATGGTTTGGGGGTGGCTGAACCACCCCCAAGGGCCTTGGGGGTGGTTCGGCCACCCCCAATGGCCAAAAAGAGGTGGTCGAGCCACCCCATGGATTTTCCAAATATATTTTTTTAATTATTTTTTATTTTTAGGACACGTGACATATTTATATGGTGACACGTGTGACGGAGGCTAACGGAACCTAACAACTTGGCCTTTTCCCATAAGCCAGGTACCATTTGTGACTGTTTTGAAAACTTAGGGGGAAAAGTGATTAATCCTATAATAAATCACAAAACCACAAACACATTTGTAAAAGTACCAAAACTTATAAACATAAGGAATCCTAAGTGTCATTTCATATTTTTTTCTTTAAGCAATTACAAAGGAGAAGGTTGTAATTTAGGCCAACTACATAGAAATATAATGATCTTCAAAACTCTAGTCCCCAAACCTTCATCATCTTCTTCTTCTTTGTTCTAGCACTTGGGTCTCCAGGGATACTCTTTTACTTGTACCACAATCACCGTATATTTTGTAAATGCATTAACAAAATCTTTGTAATATTTGAATTTCGAATTTAACTATGATTTATTTGTTAAATACAAAATTCGTAGCTATCTCAAATAGTTTGATAATAACTATATGCAATTAGTACATACTCCTTAATCAAAACAAATTCTAATGCATGAAGAGAGCAAGTCAAAGAATAATAATAATAATAACATTGAATCTGAACAGCACCTACGTACCTCGGCTGTCCTAGTTCGGCGGTTGCGTTTTATCTCTTGAATTGGGCTTCTAGTGCAATCAATTGAGGGGTTCAAGTTATTGGGGCAACTCTTGATCGAGGAAGGGGGTTGTTCGGCGGTGGCGTCATTTCTCTCATGTTCTGGTACAGTTGATCGCTTAGGACATGAGGGGTTTATGTTGATCCGACAGATTTGATCTGGTGTGCACTTAAACTTTCGTTTGGTGTTCCAAGTTGAGGTGGCTGGTTGTCATTAGAGGTTGTAAAGGACCTGGTGTACTGTAAACCATGTCCATATATAAATTATTCTCACTTTTTCATGTGTGAGCTCATAATTTGATATACAAACTTAGACATGTACATCATTATTTCGTGTGAATAAATCCATTATTTAATAAAATAGTCAATGTGGCATAACTTAAAGCTTATATATGGTGCACCTCCATGATACAAAGGCGATCATACATTTCATTTCATGATGTCGATGGCGTGGGACCAATTTGAAGAAACTTGTCATGGTGCTTACATTTCATTTCATCATGAATATATATATATATATATATATATATGCAAAAGATAAGTATGTATATCAATTTAGAGTTTTGAAAAAGACCTTACTGCGTAAGGTCCAGGTGGACTCATGAACATCCCAGCTCCAACAATTTTGAACGCTTGGCCCCACTGAGTGAAAGGGAAGCATCCCATCCCATTTCGCCGAATCAAGTTTAGTGCGTTTTTGTTTTCCACATCCCCTAGTCATAGTGGGTTCATGATCACCACGACAATAGGTTCATTGTCGAAGTGCCACTCCTCCTTAATGAGCTTGATACCTGTACTGGTGAAGAGTATTGCACTATATTAATGTACCATGGCATCTTTGACTGCAGTATCTCAAACTTCTTTCACAAGTCATCAGTCCGTTGTTCCACAATTGGGACCCATACAATTTTGTATAGGTCACCCTCCTCCATTAATCCATCATAAATTGGCATCAAACTCGAGATATCCTTACATGAGATGTCCACGCTTGAAATGAACAATAAAATATTTTTCTTTTTTAATATGTCGATGCTAACCTGTTTGTGTAAGGCAATTGTGAAAAATCAAATCAACTATTCAATAAGTTATTCTTAATATGTCTACTGCACATAATTCAAACGTGACACCATAATATTCAATTTTTGTAGCTTATGTAAAAATTAAATGTAGTTGTGAATATATATAGTCTATTAAATTGATGAAGCTAGGGAACATTACGTTATGGACAAACTTAAAAAAGAGAAGTGTTACTAGGGAGGGTCAGGCTGACGGCCTATTAGGCTAGTGAATTCAGAATCGTTTGAACCTGCATGTGTTGGAAAGTTTGGCCCCAAACCTTTGGTTCGATTATTTTTCATCTACCCAATAATATTTTGGATTTGGAGACAATCATGATTGTTACGGCCCCAAATTTTGCTCTGCATTTCATTTTAATATTTTAGGAAAACTTCACTTAATCCCTCTATACTTTCATCATTTTTGCAATTCTGGTAAAAATTTCAATACACTATAAATTAGAGTTTTTGAGCTTTAGGAAGTAATTTGATGAACGCCGATTCGTAATGGAACCCGTAAAAGATATTTGGCTATTTCGAGTGAGCCAAGAAATCCCAAAATACAGAATCTGCATTATACTTCAATAATCAACTTGCTTTATTCATAAACCCTACGACTTTAAAAAATATTATAGATGTCTTATGTAAGTAGACGTCTACCCTAGGTTGACCTACTCACACATCTCTGCTTTGTTCTTTTCCGTACTGATAGAGGACTTGTGCTATACTACTGCTACTTGTCTTATCTTATAAACAAGATTGACTCTTATTTATTCACTACTCTTATCTACTATTATCTAGCTAGGTAGGTGAGATCTTACCATAATTGCAAAAGTATTGGAAGTTAAGGAAGTTAAGTGAAGTTTTTTCTAATATTTTTATTAGCATAATTCTTGAAAGATATAGTCAACCATATATGAGTTGCAACTTTATGTGGTACAAAAGTGAGAAAAAAAAATTCAATACAAAGTTTGGTGTTAATTTTTGTTTGCAGAGCTAACCTTTTCGTTGGTGGAACCATCAATAAGAGGCTGTTTTCCAAAGGGCTGATTTTTGCAAGGGATGATATATGATTTCGTCAGGTGTTTGTAAAATTCTTTCAATTTGCCTCATGCCTTCTTTTCCTCTGCAGTGAACAAGAATCTTTGGTCAGCATTTTTGCCCATTTTTGAGCCATTATATTTCATGTGAATGATTCAATAGAGCACAATTAGAAAGAAAGAAAAAAAAAAAATGATTCAATAGAGCATGCTTCCTTATGATTGAAATTGGCCATGTGGCTAACCTATTTCAAATTGGCAAATTCCTATTGTGCTCTTTAGGTTCAGAAGGGTGTTTCTGATCATTTTCTGGGTCAAGGGCAGTAGATCTTGTGTCTTGTCCCTGAAATCAAGCAACAATGGTCATCTATGAATTGTTCAATAAGCAATATTATATTACAACAAGTCTTATAATTTTGACATGTCAGTGATTTCTGCACAAAGAATTTGAGCATATATAGTAGAAGTACATGTCAATGACAAAGAACTTACTCATCATTAGTGAGACAAAACATCTGAGTTGTGCAAGCTACAACAGTAATGATAATCTGAATGACACCCATCGCGATATCACTCTCGAAATGCATCAAATATTCTGGTTTATACTTTATATCGTTGTTTGTAGATAGCTTGTTCAGCTCAAACAAGGACTCCATGATGTCCAGCGTGTCATTGATAATTTTGTTAGTGTAAACTTTTTTTTTTCCTAACAATCATTCAGAGCCTCAAATAGCAACAATACTAAGAGTCGGGCCAAACAATTTTAAAATCATAAATAATTAAACCATTTAACTTATGATGTCAAAACAAATATTGTAAATTTAAATGACTGCAAAATAACCATTAAAAAAACTGGTTGGTGGGATTGTTAGTTAGAAACCATTCAAATAACACAAACCATTTAACTTTTCCTTTCGCATATTCAATCAATGAGAGTTCCTAACCAAATTAAGTTTTTGATTAGAAGTGAACTAGAATATAGAGGGAAACTAAATGAATTGGGTATTTTTATTTTTTTTATTTTTTTTTATTTTTTTATTTTTTATTTTTTATGTTGAAATGGGGGCAAAGTTAAAAATAAATAAATAAACAAAAGTTAAAAGGGGACACAGGGGCAAAACTAAAAAAATAATAATTAAAAGGGACACAAATATTATTTTGGGGGGCAAAAATAAAAAAATAATAATAATTAAAAAGGGACACAAATAATATTTTGGGGACAAATATGTCATTTTGGGGGCGCTAATAAATAAACCTAATAAAGAAAAAAAAATCTAAGCGGCAAAAAAAAACTTTTAAATAATAGTCGACCTAATAATTAACAAATAGCGTCCACTATAAGTGGACGCTATAAGAAAAAAAAAAATAAAAATCACAAAAAGTTCGGGTTGACTTTCATCGACCTAATAGTTATTATTAGTTAGACAAAGTGACCCTAAAAAGTAAGTAGTAAAAAAAAAAAAAAAAATTAAAATAGATAACTAATAGCGTCCACTATAAGTAGACAAATACATCATTAGGGTTAGACTTTCATAGTCGACCCTATTGCTATGTATTAGGATCGACAAAAAAGTCGACCCTAAAGTCCGTAGTGAAATAAAAAAATTAAAATAGTGACTAATAGCGTCCACTCTAAGTGGACGCTGAAGATCATCATTAGGGTCGACTTTAATAGTCGACCCTAATGCTATATATTATGGTTAACAAAAGTCGACCCTAAAGAGTCCGTAGTAAAATAAAAAAATTAAAAAAATTAAAATAGATAACTAATAGCGTCCACTCTAAGTCGACGCTGAAGATACATCATTAGGGTTAGACTTTAATAGTCGACCCTATTGATTATGTATTAGGTTAGACAAAAGTCGACCCTAAAGAGTCCGTAGTGAAATAAAAAAATTAAAAAATTAAAATAGTGACTAATAGCGTCCACTCTAAGTGGGCGCTGAAGATCATCATTAGGGTCGACTTTAATAGTCGACCCTAATGCTATGTATTAGGTTAGACAAAAGTCGACCCTAAAGAGTCCGTAGTAAAATAAAAAAATTAAAAAATTAAAATAGATGACTAATAGCGTCCACTCTAAGTGGGCTGAAGAATCATCATTAGGGTTCGACTTTAATAGTCGACCCTAATTCTATGTATTAGGTTTAGACAAAAGTCGACCCTAAAGAGTCCGTAGTAAAATAAAAAAATTAAAAAAATTAAAATAGATGACTAATAGCGTCCACCTAAGTGACGCGAAGATATATCATTAGGGTCGACTTTAAAAGTCGACCTAATGCTATGTATTAGGTCGACTTTTGTCGACCCTAAAGAATCGATAGCAAATAAAAATAAAAATAAAATTAAAATAGATGACTAATAGCGTCCACTCCAAGTGGGCGCTGAAGATACTCATTAGGGTCGACTTTAATAGTCGACCCTAATGCTTATGTATTAGGGTCGACTTTTTGTCGACCCTAAAGAGTCCGTAGTAAAATAAAAAAAAATAATCCATCTGTTATTGCGATCGATCGCACACAATGTGCGATCGATCGCAGTAACAGAATGTTGAAATCCAATATTCGATTACTGCGATCGATCGTAACCATGGTGCGACCGATCGCAACAACAGAAAGTTGGAATCAAACTTTCTGTTACTGCGATCGATCGCACATTGTGTGCGATCGATCGCAGTAACAGAATGTTGGTATCAAACTTTCTGTTATTGCGATCGGTCGCACACAAGGTGCGATCGATCGCGAATAAAAGTTTGATTCCAACTTTCATTATTGCAATCGACGCACCCATGCGAGAAAAGCTCAAATATATATATATATTTTATTGCTGCCCAATAACATCTACTAAAATTGTGTATATATATATCACTGCATTATTTAAAATTTTTAAATAAAGTGACACAATATGCACCGTCGATTCCATCCTCCTAAAGAAAGATTTTAAATTGTATATATTTGCCATTTGGTTAGTTGTTACATATGAACTAATTTGAAGAGTTAATTCTCATTTCATAATTCATATTAAATTTTACAGATCTAATAGTGTATATATATTATATGATGAATATATTGATACCTTATGGAAAGATTTTACATCATTAAATATAACAAAATAAAATCTAAACCGTAAAATAATTCATCTCGATTTTAAGTGAAAATATATTGATACCTTGCAATTCAAAACCATATATGATGTCCAAATACGGGGTCATTCCCATAAGAAAACACAAAAGCAAGTCAAAAGAAACAAAACTAAAGACAAATAAAAAGATTAACTTAAAACATACTAAACAAAATAAAAGGGTAAACTATGGGGTGCCTCCCATGAGCGCTAAGTTTAATGTCTTGACGGACGATAGTCCCCGCTTCTCGTTGTCTAGAAGATGATGCTCCTGCAGATGGTGGTGGCAACCGGTTGACAATGGACTGCATCAATTCTTCTAAGGCGCCTAGGCGTTTGTCCATTAATTCGTTATTTTCCGAGCCTCCTTTCTTTGGCCAGCCAACTCTCTCCGAAGGCCCGCTATTTCTTCACTAATCGAGCGGTTTCGTGCTTCACGAAAAATTCTCGGGCCTCCTCCTCGCCTGCCTCTGAATCAACTATTGGTTCATCTTCGCCATTGGCTCGGCCTCATACTCTTCCGCAGCAGCTGCTGGTCTTTGGAGCTACAGGGCATGTGGGAGAGGCTCTTGTTCCATTGGCGAATGCCAAATATGGGAGTAGTAGTGACTGGTTCATCAGCTGCGGTACCCTTGACGCCTTTCTTCCGGAGGATGTAGGAGATTAAGTATGGGAAAGGCAACCCCCATGAATGTGTGGACCCCGCTCCTCCAACGTGCACCCCATTCCAAAATTTGTAAATTTGCCTCCAAATTATGTCGGAATGGAGTACCAAGCACCTTTATGGAAGGCGTAGAGTGCTTGAAGAAATTGATCCCGCTCGACTTTTGTGCCCCAAGGGAAACGCATTCTGATGTAATACGGAGTCCACAAACCAAAGCCGTTGAGGTAGCTTTGATCGGTGGCGGCATTATGGTGGGCATCGGCATACATCCCTTCGCACATGTCGTCAATAATTTCCGCCACGTAGAAGCTGTCGGTTGGTCGCCAAGTTGTGCGGCTTCGAGGTTGCTCATCATTGCATTGAAGGGCAGCAGCAATGTCGGCCCGTGTTATGTCAATAGCTTTGCCTTGCACTTTCGAAGAGAGGGCAGCTATGTTCCTGCGATCATGATATAGGTGGACATAAAACTCGATCACCAATTTTCGTAGCGGTGGGGTGACCGGCGAAAAGCTTCTTTAGCCCCGTCGCTTGAACTCGGCGACCGCCCATTGAGTCCCCTCAAGATTTTCAAAGTCTTCGCGAATGGCGAAAGTGGTCTCAAATAGCAGCTCCGTTCCTCAAAAGTGGGCGGGGAGAAGTGGCTCGGGTATCGGACCCTTGGGAGGACGGCTCGAGTTCTTGGCATGATGACCGTGATTGGGGACTTTTGTCGAACACCGCGTGCACTAGAGATAGGCAAAATTGCAAAACAACACAACCGCTCAAAACCCCTGCAAAACATCCAAACCCAACCACAACAAAGCAATGTGGGTGGATGAACACCACAATTGCGAAATATGAGAAAAAAATCTCGTGAAGGTGCTCGTGGTTGGGGTGTTGATGGGAATGGGGAATGGGGTGTAAAGTACTAGAGGTGGTGAAAAGTACCTGGTATGGTTGCCGGAGAAGACAACCGTGTGGTGGTTGTGTGGTAGAAGTGATTGGCAATGGTGGACGAATCAGTGATTAAATGATCGATCAAACATCCGGTCGATCCTAATGAATTAGTTCGATTGATCGCGATATGATTAAATGATCGATCAAACATCCGGTCGATCCTAATGAATTAGTTCGATTGATCGCGATATGATTAAATGATCGATCAAACATCCGGTCGATCCTAATGAATTAGTTCGATTGATCGCGATATGATTAAATGATCGATCAAACATCCGGTCGATCATAATGAATTAGTTCGATTGATCGCGATATGATTAAATGATCGATCAAACATCCGATCGATCCTAATGAATTAATTCGATTGATCGCGATATGATTAAATGATCGATCAAACATCCGGTCGATCCTAATGAATTAGTTCGATTGATCGCGATATGATTAAATGATCGATCAAACATCCGGTCGATCTAATGAATTAGTTCGATTGATCGCGATATGATTAAATGATCGATCAAACATCCGGTCGATCCTAATGAATTAGTTCGATTGATCGCGGATATCCTATTAGTGTTATAATTTATTTACTTCATTTTTGATCTATCAAACATCCGATCCGATCGATCCTAATAAACATACAAATTAGTGTCATATTTATTTACTTCATTTTTATTCTTTTTCACTTCTCTCATTCTATAATTCTAGTGCAATTTTTCTTTTCTTTTGAATTTCCCTTTATTGACAAATCAGGCATCTGTCTCCAACACTAATCTAATATTCAACTGTCACGTATCGTGCCATTTTTTATTTTTTTAACAAAAATTTAAAAACAATAACAAAATATCTCAATATATAAAATACTAAAACCTTAATTTTATATTATATTACAACCAAAGCAAAAAATAAAACACACACACACACATTTTAAAAATATTAAAATTTAGAGCATCTCAGTAGTATTTTTAAACTAGCTTTTAGTTAAATTTAGCTATTTTGTTAACTTTTCTTGCTCCAATAGACACTCTAAAATAGAAGATTTTCCTATTCTGCTACAATGAACTTTCAAGAGCATCTTGTGATAAGATGTATTCTACCTAGTCAAAGCACAATTCTATATTTTAGCTACTAATTTTTAATACCAACTCCATATTCTTTATTTTATTAAATATTATTTTTAATCTTT
>JADOBO010000124.1:40000-53895 GCA_016403345.1 Corylus heterophylla | reverse complement strand
CTTCCATACCACAAAGACTAGACGTTCTACCCCGCCCACCAACTAGCGAACATCTCCTTAACGCTTCTAGGCATAACCCAACACATGTTAAAGCGAGAGAAGATAACATCCCACAACTTACGCGCAACCCCACAAAGGAAGAAAGAGATGATCCACGGACTCCCCATCCGCCTCACACATACAACATGGATTAATCACAATGATACCTCTCTTCTGAACATTATCCAACGTGAGAGGTTTCCCAAGGGCGGCCAACCATGCGAAAAACGCCACTCTCAAAGGAGCCTTGGTGCGCCAAATGCTTTTCCACGGAAAGTGCTTAGGCTCCTTAAAGGCAAGCATCCTATAGAATGAGCGTACCTCAAACTTCCCTTTTCTTGAAGGGATCCACCACATCTGGTCCTCCCCTTCCCCCCGAATCGAAGACGAGTACAAAAGCGAGAAGAACGAGGCTAAGGCCCTCTCCTCCCAATCATGAATACTACGTGTGAAAGTAACATTCCAATGAACCATCCTATTTACACACTCCCGGATATCCGCAATGGAAACATCCTTATTGCAAGCAATATTAAAAAGACCCGGAAAGGCATCCTTGAGAGGCGACTTGCCACACCAACAATCCTCCCAAAATTTGACCTTCCTCCCGAACCAGTTCTAATCAAGTGACCCGAAAGGACCTCCAACCCCACAAATGTGTTTCCATAACCCCACCCCATGCGTACCACGAGGAACTTTAGAACGCCAACCACCCCATACTTCGCCACCAATATACTTCTCCACCAAGCTTCTTCCTCATTTGCAAATCTCCATAACCATTTCCCCAAGAGAGCTTGATTAAAAAGACGCAAGCTCCGAATCCCTAGACCTCCCTTAGCAATCGGAGAACAAACCTCGTGCCAACTGACCAAATGGACCTTAGTCTCATCCTTGAACCCCCCCCCCATAAAAAATCCCGTTGAATCTTCTCAATGCGTTTCGCCACGGAAATAGGAATGGGAAAGAGAGACAAAAGATAGGTGGGGAGATTGGATAGGGTGCTCTTGATGAGAGTGAGCCTTGCCCCCTTGGACAAATATGAACGCTTCCAAAGGGCCAACCTTCTAGCAATTTTCTCCAACATGTCATCCCAAATAGCCAACTGCTTGAAGGACGCCCCTAGCGGAAGCCTAGGTACTTCAAGGGCAAAGAACTAGTACCACAACCCAAAACACCAGCCAATTCATCCATCTCTACCGAATCTCCAACTGGGACCAAAACAGACTTGGCCCGATTAACTTTTAACCCTGAGACCGCCTCGAAGCCAATAATGAGAGCTTTAATAAATCTAACATGTTCAGATGCTGCCCCACAAAACACCAACGTATCATCAGCAAAGAGAAGATGGGAGACAGAAACCCACTCATGCTCACCGGCACCCACATAGAAACCATTGATGAAACCCCTACTAATAGAGACATTAATCATCCTGCTGAAAGCCTCTATGACCATAATGAACAAGAAAGGCGAAAGGGGATCACCTTGTCTAACCCCACGCGAACTCCCAAAGAATCCGGAAGGCGAACCATTGATCAACACCGAGAACCGCACCAACGAGATACAATGTTCAATCCAAGAGCACCATTTCTCACCGAAACCGCACCTTTTTTAATAAGTAGAGTAAAAACTTCCAATTCATGTGATCATAAGCCTTCTCCATATCCAACTTACACAAGAGACCGGGATCCCCAGATCTGAGTTGGCTGTCCAGGCATTCATTGGCAATAAGCACCAAATCCAAAATATGTCTACCTTTGACGAAGGCATTCTGCAGGTTGGAGATGACCTGGTTCATGACTCCCCTCATTCTATTGGTTAAAACCTTCGCAATAATCTTATAAATCCCCCCCACAAGGCTAATAGGACGGAAGTCCTTCAGATCGGAAGCCCCATGTGACTTCGGAATAAGAGCAATGAACGTAGCATTGAGACTTTTTTCGAATTTGCCTCGATCATAGAACTCCACAAAAACAGCCATGATATCATTTTTGATCACCTTCCAGCAATCTTGGAAGAAAGCCATAGAAAAACCATCCGGGCCTGAACCTTATCCCTATCCATTTTTTTGACCACCTCCCACACCTCCCTTTCCTCAAAAGGAACTTCCAGACTAGAAGACTCTTCCTCCTCCAACATATCGAAGTGAAGATTATCCAACCTCGGTCTCCAACTGAGAGTCTATGTGAAGAGCGTCTCATAAAAGCGAGTAATATGACTACAAATAGCCTCTTGATCAGAGATAGCAGTGCCATGAATGTTCAGAGACTCAATATAATTCTGTCTTCGATTGGCATTAGCAATCCGATGGAAGAATTTGGTACACTTGTCACCCTCTTTCAACCAACGGATTCTAGATTTTTGCCTCAAACTGATTTCTTCTTGAAGGAGGGAAATTTCTAACTCCCTAGCAAGCACCCTTTTCTTCTCGATCTCTTCCGTGGATAAACCTCTCTCTTCCTCCACCCTATCCAGAGCTTTAAGATCTTTCATACGAGCCTTAATACAAACCCCCACATTGCCAAAATCTTGAGCATTCCATCTCCTAATATCTCCCTTTAGCGCTTGCAACTTTTTGGAAAGAATGAAACTCGAGTGCCCAAAGTGATACATGTCCCACCAAGTGCGCACTTTGTCCACAAAACCCTTCACTTTGAGCCACATATTCTCGAATTTGAAAGGCCTTTTGCCTCCCCCATGAGAATTACAGTCCAAAATAATAGGGTCATGGTCGGAGCAACCCTAAGCATCCTCTTCTGACGCAAATACGGGTGGCGGGCTTCCCACTCCGGAGAAACAAGAAAGCGGTCAAGCCTGGACCAAGAATTGTTATTTGACCAAGTAGAAATCCCCCACACTAAGGGAAGATCCATGAGACCCTGTTCCGATATGAACTCACCAAAATCCCTCATTGCCGACCGCGAATGAGCTCCCCTCGACCTTACACTAGGATAAAGGGTGACATTGAAATCCCCACCGATACACCACGGCACTTCCCAACAGCTCATGACCCCTGCCAGCTCCTCCCAAAGAAAACGCCTAGCATTAACTCTGTAGGGCCATACACCCCGCAAACGCCCACTCAAAGCCATCCTCAACATTCTTGAAGGAGCAAGCCGCCACATAACTTCCCAACACTACATCTACCATCTCTACAGCCCTCTTGTCCCACATGAGCAAAATGCCCCAATGGAAGGAACAAAGCACCACTCCACATACGGGCATCCCATAAGCTTCTCACTAAGTTATACGAAATAAAGTCCATCTTCGTCTCTTGGAAACAAATAACATCTGCCTTCCAACTTCTAAGCAAATTCCTAACCCTCAACCTCTTTTCCCTTTCATTCAATCCTCTCACATTCCATGACAGAATTTTTAGCTTCATGATTTAACACGATTGACCCTCCCCTATTCCTGTCCCTTGACAAAAACTCCAAAAAATTGACAGAGGACTGCAAGTTAATAAGCTCCCTCTTACCTTTTTTATGCAGGAGTGCACACTTCCTCTCCACTTCTTTGCCTTCGTTGTCGACCATAAGTACCCCAATGGTCTCTTCAAGCATTCCTTCCTCTCCTTCACAAGATAGGCCAACTTCCTTGCATGCCTCAATGATAAAAATCCTCTCTTGCACCTCCAATCGCTCCTCGACATGAACGCACAAAAGATTCTGGGAAATAGAGCCCTCCATGCTTTAGAAACTCCACCCAAATTATCAAGTCGTGATATGCACAACCGGCTCCTACTCGAATACCCAAAGCAGAACCCATAGGCTGTTCACCGGAGTTGCTCCTAGAGAACCTCCCCTCCCGGCCTCCTCAACCACCGCAGCAAACCCATAGATTTCAGAGATACCCCTTACAGTCGCTTACCGTAATCCTGGACCAGAAATGCTTGAGTCCCCTTCGTAAAACCTTGGTCAAGATTGGGATGAGGCCCTACGCCTTAATTGGAGAACCCAAAGCTTGATGCTAAACTCCGTTGTCGCCGTAGCCTTGCACATGGAACCCACCATCGAGGCAACTCCCAAAACGCCATCCCTTGCCGAGACCTCCTCGCCGCCCCTCACCGGGCAAAATTCCTTTCCGGCATCTCTGCGGAGATGAAGAATCGATTTGAGGCGTAATCGACGTGGGCCTCCCTATCGCAGAACAACCTAACATCGGGACTTACAGAGCTACCGCGACCCACACGAGCATTTGGGCCTCCGTCAACAACCGACGCGCCAACCGAGAACCCGATGCTTGACGCTTAATTCCAGCTCGCCGTAGCCTTGCTCATAGAACCCACCATCAAAACATCTCCCAAAACGCCATCCCGCCGGAATCTTCTCGCCGCCCATCGACGAAGCTTCCTCTGCCGCACCTTTGCCGAGGCGTAGACGATCGCAAGACGTAACCGTGTGGGCCTCCTGCCGCAGGCAACGACCTACCATCGGGCATGCGGAGTTGCCGCGATGCCCACCGAGCAAATGGGCCTCCCGACGAACCGATCGCACACCAACCAGCTTTGGTCCTCGACCAAGCCTCCCTTTCTCCACGGGCCGAGCACCCTTCCTCCTAAAATACATCTTTATCGGCCGAACACCCTTCCATGCTTGGGCCTTCCTTAGTAGCCTTCTTGGGTGGGCCATTCCTTTCTTATGTTTGTCCCCACCAGCTAGCCCATAATCACAATACCCACCAGACCTAGGAAGAGCACTCAGGCCCTCCACAACTCTGATCGCACTTACAATTCTGTCAAGACCCACGCCCACCTCGCCTCTCAATCTTCTCAAAGACTCCTTAGCATTAATTAGGTCCTCTTTTACACGAAACCAAGTCTGCACGTCGTGGCTACCTACCCCCTCCCATCCCTTCACGTGATCAGCACCACAAATCGAAGCTGTCAGCCTCGTCGTGGTGATCGACCTACTCGCTGGAGACGGAAACCTGCTCGCCGGAGATGGAAACCTGCTCACCGGAGCTCCGCTGTGGACACCCAGTGGCTCCCCTACCTGTAGGTTGCACGTTTCCTCCCCACCTAAGGACTGGTTCTTCACCAGGCCCTCCATACCGCAACTGACCAATCTCACTGGAATTGAGGGCTTGTGCAAACCCTCCTCCTGTATAGTTGAAAGCTGGACTTGCTTATCCTTTTCTGTAGAAGCCTCCTTCAACCACCTTGGCACCCTGGCTATTGGCTCAACGAAATCATTGAAAGCATCCTCGATCGCATGCAAGACCCCAAAACTTCCACATAGCTCCTTCTTCTCCCTCCTTTATCGTAATTTTATTAACTTCCGACTTCCCTAGACTCACACAAAACAGACTTAGCGACGTACCTCGATATGAGACGTGTCCATCCTTGACCATAACGCCCTTCCGTATAATGATCGAGCCACTCCTATGCCTACCATCATATTCTTCTCACCAAGAACCGCCCATGTCTATTAGCACATTTCGTGTGATTATCCGTGGATATCCGCTCTAGATTGGTCCCAAAAACCTCAAAAGAATCCACGCCACCAAGTCCTCTATAATGCGTACAACCACAAGACCTCATCCTTCGCAGAAAGATGGTTTTTGTTTCCTATTACTTCTATCAAAAACCTCACCCCTAAAGCCCCTCTTAATTAGTAACTCAAAAGTTTTGGACTCCACAATCCATTTTCTCAAGTAGCCATAACGCTAACCAAACAACTAACAAGCTAGACACCCAAACAGTGAACACGCCACCCACGCCTGCACTCCAAGCGAGAGTGGATGAGTCTTCTCAACTTTGAATTCTCTGTATCCCTTGTTATAATCCTTTGGGTGGTGATATTATATATCCCTTTGGTGCTTATCTCTTGGGTGGTGAACTTCTATCGTCATTTGAGTGTGAATTTGTGTACTTGTTTTCCATCTCCATTTCATCAGTATCAAAGTTTTTCTAGCCCTAGTGCGAATGCTAATTCGATTGTAGAGGGACAACTTCAAGTTGGGTCTAGTAGAAGGTGAAGGACTTTCGCCATTATGTCGATTTATTGTGAGAGGGTTTGAAGAGAATATTGTGGTTTTGCTTAATGCCATTAAAAGTAGTCTTCACTAGGAGTGGGCATCCAATTCTTTCAATTATGATTCTAAAGGTGGCAGTTCTAGTTGTTGCATAGTTAAGGGGAGGGGTCATTAAATTATTTATGAAGCCTAAGTTGTATTCCTAAAATGTAAGAGGGTTGAATAAGAGGGATAAGTGCCTTAAGAGAGAAATTTGCGTAGAGATTAGAAGGCAGATGTTATTCGTATCAAGGAAACTAAACTAGAAAATATGTCTTGTAGCATTGTGCAGAGCCTGTGGGACTGCCATCATGTGGATTGCTATTGTTTAGATTCAAGGGGTCGCGATGGAATTTTGGTCATGTGGGATAGGAAAGTGGTGGAAAAAATTGTGCACATGCACTTTAGAAATGTTGGAGATCAATTAACTTGGGCTTTTGTAGGCATTTATGGTCCTAACACTGACAAAGATAGAAGTCTTTTATGGGATGAATCGACTAGTTAGATTAGTTGGAAGAATTTGCGTGGTACTTTGGGTTGTATGGTCTATTTTAAGAACAAATCTATTTTGCATGGCATTATTAAGAAGATAGAACATCAATTGGTTGGTTGGAAGAGAATATATTTGTCAGAGGGTTGGAGGACTACCATGATTAAGAGCACTCTATTTAATTTGCATACTTTGCCTCTTTTTCCACTCACTGTAGGTGTCCCCAATCACAGAGAAGTTACAACGGGAATTCTTGTGGGGTGGTGTTGGTAAGGAGTTCACGTTTCTCCTAAGAAGCTGGACTATGATAATTTCTCCAATATTTGACAAGGGATTGGGAGTCGAAATTGACTTATGTTCAACTGAGCCCTATTGGGGAAGTGGCTATGACACAATGTTCATGAGAAGGCTCTATGGGGCATGGTAGTAGATCTTAAATAAGGCAGCTCGAGTGGGAGGTATTCGAATGAAGTTCATGTGTCGTATAGGGTGGGTCTTTGGCAAAATATTAGGATGGGTAGGGGGAGTTTTCTAGCCATACAAGATTTATGGTGGGTGACAACTCCAAGATTAAATTTTGGTATGATGAATGGTATGGGGATCTAACCCTTACGGTAGCTTTTCCTAGGTTATTCAAAATTACTCGATTTAAGGATGCTTCTATGGCTGATCCTTTGGAATTTTCTATTAACTTTCATCAGTCGAACGTTAAGACAAGTTTTGTTGGGTCCCTTTCAAGAGACTCGTTCGATGCCAAATCGTTCTGCAATGTTCTACTTCCCCACAATAGTACTCCTTTACCTTGGAGGAGCATTTGGCAAAATAAGGTCCCTTTGAGAGTGGCGCTCTTTGCTTGGATGATAGCGTTCGAGAAGATCCTCACTACAAATAACCTAAGTGGCATATCATGTAAGTAGATTAGTGTTGCAACTGCAAAAAGAGTGGAGAATCAATTAATCATCTCCTACTCCACTATGAGATTACTTGTACTTTATGGAATGCTATTTTCAGTTTTGGGTAGATTGGGTCATGCCTAGAAGATTGGTAGTCCTCTTTGCCCGTTGGAGAGGATCGTTTGGCAGTTCTTATTGTGGAATAATATGGAAGATGGTTCCAGCCTACTTGATATGGTGCAATTGGAGAGATCTTAATTATTGTAGTTTTGAATACCGTGAGAGGACAGTAATTGAATTAAAGCATTTTTTTCTCAATACCCTTTAATAATGGACGGATGCCATTGGCTGTTTTCAGTTTTCTAGCTTTCATGTTTTTTAGATTTTTGTTCTCTTTTTGGTTAGGTGTTTCTCTTGCACACTTCTTGTGTATTGGAATTGCACCTTTGCGCTTTTTAATGAATTCCATTTACTTATAAAAAAGCATATTTATTAGATTTGGCCAAAGAGTAAACCATTAACTATTCGAAGGTTTTTCTGCCTTCTACAGTTTGTCTCTTGACATTTGCCTCTCACAGCCTAATAATTTTTGATAGATAATCAGAAATTTTTATAAAAAGCGTAGGCGCCCCAAAGCATACAAGAAGTATACAAAAAGGACACAAAAAACAGAAAAACTAAGAAAAGTAAGAACCCCCAAACACTAATTAATAACCTTACTAATAAGGCTATTCAACTCTTAACTCTTCCCCTTCTTTCTTTCAACGCAATGCTTGATTCTCTAGTCTCCAAATGGCATCAAAAAAAGTTTCTCCCACTAATCATATTTGTACTACACCAGGTTATGTTCTCCAAAATCAAAGTTCCAAGACATTTTAGGGTTCATTTGATAAAACCTTTTAGACGATGTTTTTTGCATTTTGGTCATAATGTGATATAAAGGTGAAAATAGTTTTGAGTGTTTTGTGTGTCGAGTTCTTGGTTAATGCTTTTTCTTTTTTACTAAAAAACAAAAAGTTGTCCTAAAAAGTGTTACCAAACAAGCCCTTAATGTTTTCCTTTTGATTGATAAGATTACACCTCCATCCAACCATTTTCCCAAGTGAGGCAAAGCTAAGGACAACATTCTAAGCTTTTTAATGAAATTGCAACTCTTAAAGATGCAAATCAATTCATTCAATTATTTAATCCACTTAAATGAAATAATTTAAGAATCAGTACAATGATTATAAAAACTGGCCTCAACCCAGAAAAAGACATTCCAAGCAAAGCTGGCAAGGGTTTTCCACAAGTACCCAAACAACAAGATCACATCAGAAGCCATGTCAAACAGAACATCCTTTATAAACTAATTTCAAGATAAAATACATTTGGGAAGTAAGGCTAGAAGAAGCATTCAATAAAAATTCATTAAGTTATGCTGGAAGTGTCGGGAATCGTTGTGGCAACCATGCAAAACATCATAGCATTTCTTAAATAAACAATAAGTGAAAAGAAGCACATATATGTCCACTCAAGTCAAACCCCAAGAGGGTAGCTCAATCAACTGGGGACCAAGCCTCATGAAGCAGAGGTCACTAGTTTAAACCTCCCCTTCCCCGTCCCCTTGAGGCCAATTACTTCTTTAAAAAGAAAGGACACTAAAGTCTATCAAGGCATCATACGGACCTGCCAGAAAATAAAATTGGTACCAATAGTTTGAGAAACAGCTTCATTTGCCCATGTATCGCGATTAAGCTTCACAAAGCAATATAATAATACCAAATGAGTATGCTGACATATAAAAACAATAAAAACAAAGACAAACTAGAGTATTAAAAGAATACCATATGAGAGCTGAACTCCTTGGTTGATTGCAAGTTAACAAGGAGCCATTTGTCCTGGACAGAAGCAGCATCTTTTGCCTGCCTTTGCAGAAAAGTGTACAGAAAAGCAAAGTAGTAAAAGCACTGAAATAGATCAAGATCAAAGATCCAGGTTTACATCCCCAAAAGACCATAACAAAAGCCTATATCTTTACACAAAAAGCTAGTATTACTTAATCCCAATACAACTAGTGATGATCACTCATCTGTTATAAGATTAACTTCTATAGCATGCATGCATACAGACGTACCTTTTCAAAGGGCCCATGGAACATCAAATGAAAGGGAGGACGATATAAAGAAGCAAGATTATCTCGAGGATTATCTGATGTAGATGAAGTGCCCTGGTCCGATTCCCAAACCTCAGGCCGTTTCATTTCCTCATCAAAATTACGGAATGCAACTAATGAACTTGGTTCACGAGATGCAATTCCCATCCTTGATGCTCTATATGAAAATGTCAAAGAAATTACACAACTTAATGAATGGATAAGGAATAAACTGGCCCAAGATGCAATAAATAAAACAAGAATAGCATGTCAAGCTGCAACTAAATAATAGGATAGGTGCACAAACGTAGAATAGAAGCAAATAACAAGCAAAAACATAGTAGCTGGAACACATCACATACCAACAAATTTGCATGTGTCAAACACAAATATGGCTTGAAAACAATAGCATGTGTCCAATGTGTCAGACAATTTAAAAATAAAAAATTGAATTTTAGACACAATTTGAATTTGGATACAGTCATGATACGAGAGGATATAGTCGTGACACAGGAAGGATACTACTACCACTTAAATTGGAAAATAGGAAACAAAAAAAAAAAAAAAAAAAGGGCTCACAAAAATAAGACCCTAAATCCCTATCAAACTTATCTTTCTCTTTTCCATTTCAACCCATCGCTAGCGCTCAACAACAATCTCTCTCTCTTCTCCTCCTAACTCTCACGATCAACCAAAGTCGCCAGTTTTAATGACTCCATGTCCATGGGTCAAGACTCGTCATAAGAGGTTTTACTAGCACCATCTGCTTTTGCATCCATCCAGTCTCATACAACCACCAAACACTGCCTCACTCTAGGCCTTTCATACCACTCACCTCTTGATTCCTTTTCTTTTTCTTCTATTGTTGATTTTAGTTTAACTGTTTAAAGATAGTTGTAAAACATTGTAGGTTATGCCTTCAGAGAATATGAACTCTTATTCTATTAGCAAGTATGCAATTGGTGATTCAGATGATCAAGCTCCTTGTTGGATATATATCACTTAATTGGAAAAAAACTCACTCCAATATCTCTCTTTGACTTGTCCAAACTACGTTAACCAATCAATTAGGATTGCAGGCTCACATTCCAGCCAATATGCAAGTTGTAAACATATATTGCGGTATCTTAATGGTACCATTCGCAATGGCCTCTTTGACTTAGGTCTTAGGATAGTCTTATAGCCTTCTTTGAGTCGATTGAGTTGGTTGTCCTACTACTCATAGTTAAATGATTTATGTCTCAAGATACAAAATAATAGCCAACAGTGCGCTAAGCACTTGCAATTACAGTTTCTGAGCTATTGTTGTGATCTTATCTTCTTCATGATCTTAACAAAGAGCTACATTATCCTCCGAAATTTCATTGTGATATTTAATGCTACTCAGTTGGTTGTTGATATTGTTGATTTTTTCATGATTTGGTAGTTAATTGTAGTCTCCATTTTAAGTTCATACCTGTCTGCTCAAATGGCTAATATCTTTATCAAAGGTGAACCCTTTCACCTTTACTACTTAGTGTTTCAAACTGTTGCCTCCTTCAACCATCAGTTTGCAAGGAAGAAAAGGGAATAACATAGTAATCCAAGCCCATAATTCATGGAATCAAGATACCCAGCATTCATAGGAAGATATTATCCTCATTGATTTTCATTTGACTTTTGTATATATTTTATTAGTTTTAACATGTACAAATTCCATATGTGCAAATTCACACCAAAGATCAACATAAAATACATGATTTTCCCTAATAAGGTCAAAACACTTCTTTTCTTAATTATTGCTTTCACATTACTTTGAGATCTTTTTTCTTTAAAACTTTGTATCTAAGGACTGCTGCTTATGTATCGTCTCTAAAATACATGATTTTCCCTTATAAGGTCAAAACACTTCTTTTCTTAATTATTGCTTTCACATTACTTTGAGATCTTTTTTCTTTAAAACTTTGTATCTATGGACTGCTGCTTATGAATCGTCTCTAACGATTAATTATAGTGATTTTCTTATTCTTTTTGCCTTTTTTTAGTTAGGTGGTTCCTTTTGTATACTTTCGATATACTTACGGGTGCCTTACGCTTTTAATGAGATTGGTTGATTACTTATCAAAAAAATTATTTTTGAAGGAAAACAATAAATAAACCTAACACATATAATAATAATCTATTAGTTGTCTGATCCATGCCAATACCCTCATTTATAAAGAATTATAGTATCATCTTATACATATCGTATCATGACCATGTCCCATAATGATATTGATGATTCCTAGACAATTTCTGTGTGCAACATTGTCCACCATTTGAAGTTGCCACACAAACATAACAAATGCAAGCTGAAGTTGGAAAAAAAGTTATACAAAAGATCGTCCTCAACATCTCTAGCATAGCAAATTCATTAGAAAAATAGTAATAACCACATATACTACCGTACTTATCAAAAAAAAACTACAACTACCAAAACATTAACAGACCAATAAGAAAATAAATCTAAAATATTTACAAACATGACACAAACAACCTTGAGAGAAAATAATAAGTCACATTTAAGCCAATTATCCATTTGCTGAACTTCATCAACATACCCCATGTGCAGCATGCCAACACTAAAGAAAGAACAGTAAGGATAATGGTAAATTGATGAAATTATTATATGCAACTCGACTGACAAATGAATGTTCTATATGTAATTTACTAAATCTATAGTGACAAATGAATGTCTTGATGCCTTGCTGATGCAAATGCAAAGCCAAATTAAATTTCAGGAGATTTCAAAAATGGCAAGGGACCAAAAAAAAAACAAACATAGCATCAATTGGCAGTGATGAGGTATGGACAAGAGTCAAACAACTTCAAAAAGAATTTTTTATAGTAAGTTATCGAATTCATTAAAAACCAAAGGGCGCACCCAAGTAATCAAACATAAAGTACAGAAATATCTCAATTTGAATGATAAAGGAATGCTGGAAAAAGAAAACTTACCCATACAACATTGCATCATCATAAAGAGCCTCCCTTATAACAGGTAAAGGGGGGCGCACTTCATCTCCTTCATTTTGTCCATCATTTTCACTTACCGTGTCCCTTTCCAAATTACTTAGTCAATAAACAAAAGTGAATGTCAAAACATAAAACAATAAAGTAGCATTTGAAAAACTGATATTAATATGTTAACTAAATTTCTGAACTTACCCAGCATTTTGATAAGCCAAATAATTCGTATCTTCTGCCGGAGGAGACTGTGAAGATGTAACCACTTGCCCACCATCATTACCCACAAAGAACAGCTGAATAGCTTCGTCAAGCTTCCAACTTGTGGCCTGTTCCAAGAAGACTCCATCATTGAGTTCCATACAACGACATACTAATGCTTCGTGAATTAGAGGATATTGGAAGTCAAGAAAACAAAACAGTTTCAATAGTTCAAGAAACTAGGGTTGTGTTTGTTTAAGTGTTTTGAAAAGTGTTTTTTTGTGTTTTGATTCAAAAATGTTTTTAATGTCAGAGAAAGTTGAGAAACATTTTTGGTGGAGTCCATATTCGAAAAGTATTTTATGAGGGGGTCCACTTAAGAAAATTGTTTGGTAAACTTTTTGAAAAGTGTTGTGTTTAAAAAAAAAATAAAAAAAAAACACTAAACATACTTATTTTGACAAAACACAAGCTGATTTTTCAGGTGTGAGATTTAGTTCTTACTTATAAAAAAGACAAAAAAGAGAGAGAGAGAGAGAGAGAGAGAAAGAGAAAAAGTGGCTATAGCCACTCTCAACAGATGAGAGTAGCGGTCACACTGCCACCTCTATTCTATTGGAGTGCCCAAGCGGCCACCCCAACACCTACCAAGATAGATGTTGATGCACAACGACCCTCTCCTCTATTGGTGTGGCTGTGCGGCCACCTCTCTCTATCTTTTTTTTTTTCCTTTTTAAAGCAATAAGTTAGCCTCCACACTTGAAAAACTAAGCATCTGTTTTCCCAAAATATTCCCACAAGAAGTTGTAAGAAGTATTTAGAAAATATGTTGTGTTTGTTTTTGAAAAGTGTTTCTGTTTTTAGTGAAGTGTTTTGTGTTTTGAAAGAGTTAATCATTTCTTAAATGCTTTTAGAAAAGTGTGTTTTTGTTTTTGTGAAAAAAAAAAAAAAAAAAAAAAAAACAGTTTTTTGAAAAGTTTAACAAACATAGCCTAGATAACCAAACATACACTAAAATTTAAAACTAATTTCTATCAATTAGAAGTGTCCAAGTAAAGTCAACTAAAAGGGTCCTGAATACTAGTATATTTTACTCAACTCAACACAGCTTAATCCCAACCAGCCACTTACAAATGTTTTAGAA
>JADOBO010000124.1:15000-32500 GCA_016403345.1 Corylus heterophylla | reverse complement strand
AAAAGGCTACAAAACCAATTAACCATGACATTGATCAAATCAACATTTTTCACATTTTGACGTGAACACTCAATGCTTTGAGGCAAGAGGTCCAGTTACTCAGTGAAAAGCCATCAATGATCATACTCTCTTTTTCTTTTTCTTTTTTAATCACTATATATGCCATAGTGTCATCTAATAAGTTATCCAATTTCATCCAAGATGCGAAGCACAATATCGGACCTCTTGTCATACCTCCTCGATTATGTGCTAATGTGCTTGTGTGATCAGATCAAATATGCGATTTTTCAATTGTCCTCAACAAGTAATCAAACTAACAGATTCACTCATGAGATCATGTGTTCAAAATTTTAAGCTCACTGATGAATTCAACCCAAAATTCTTTTAGATCAACTTAAAATTTTAGGCAAACATGAACATGCAATTTTTTTTTTTTCATATATATAAACAAACAACAAAACAATTAACATGAAATTGGAACAAAGTGTGCGTGAACATGTGTGCCCATACCCCCAAACTTAAATGACACATTGTCCCCAATGTGTCTAAATAAAGGAAAGAATTTACCCGGGAAATGGTAGATATGATCTTGAAAAGTATGGCTCATAGAACACCCCCAAACTTGAAGTGAAACACACTTGTCCTGCAAAATAAGAAAACACACAAACAAGTAAAGAGGAACAAAATTAAAACTAAACAAAAATTGAGCTGAAAACACATTAAACAAAAAAAGGGATAAACTATGGGGTGCCTCGGCTAGAGCGGTGGTCCCTGCTCATTGTGTGCAGTAGATGCTCCAGTTGGTGGTGGCAAGCGGCTAGGATGGACCGCATCAATTCTTCCAAAGCGACTAATCGTTGATCCATTAGTGCTTTATCTTCCGAGCCTCCCTTCTTTGATCAACTAGCTCTCTCAGGAAGGCGCCATCTCTTCACTAGGGAGCGGTATTGTGCGGCTTGAAAGCGATCGGGGCCTCCTCCTCTTCCACTTGCTACCGGCTTAGTGCCGTTCATCTTACGCCATTGGCTCGGCCTCATCCGCCTTCTTCATCGACACGGTGCTGGAGGTACCTAGGGCATATGGGCTCGGCTCTTGTTCCATTGTGAATGCCAAATATGAGAGTAGTAGTGGTGGCTCATCAGTGCGGTGCCCTTGATGCCTTTCTTTCGGAGGATATAGGTGATGAGGTATGGAAAAGGCAACCCCCATGAATGAGTGGACTCTGCTCCCCCAATGTGCACTCCATTCCAAAATTTATGTATTTGGTTCCAAATGATGTTGGGAATGGAGTACCAAGCATCTTTGTGGAAGGTGTAGAGGTTTGAAGAAATTGATCACGCCTTTGAGTTTTGTGTCCCAAGGGAAGGCATTGCGGTGTAGTATGGAGTCCACAACCCAAAGCCTTGAGGTAGCTTGGACCTTTGCCGGCATTATGGTGGGAATGATGCATAGTGCCCTTGGCACATATCCTCAATGATTTCCGCCACATAGTATCAGGCGGTTGCTCGGCAAGATGTGCGACTTTGGAGGATGCTCATCATTGCATTGAAGGGCAGCGGCAATGTCGGCCCTAGTCACATCAATAATTTAGCCTTGCACCTTTGAAGATAGAGCAGCCAAATTGTCACAGTCATGGGAAAGTTTGGCATAGAATTCAATGACCAACTTCCGATAGGCGGTGGAGGTGACCGGTTTGAATAGCTTCTTGAGTCCCCTTCGCTTAAACTTGGCGATCGCCCATTGAGTCACCTCATGGTTTTGAAAGTCATCGCGAATGGCGAAGGTAGTCTCAAACAGCAGCTCCCGCTCCTCAAAAGTGGGTAGGGAAGAAATAGCTTGGGCCTTGGACCCCCAGGAGGATGAAGCACGGGTTCTAGGCATTTTGAGCTTGATTGGGGACTTTTGTCGAACAATTGGTGTGCACTGGAGATGATCAACTTTGCAACACAAGGCAACACCGCTCAAAACCCCTTGCAAAAACAAGAAATACCCAACACCGGCAATGTGGGTGGATGAACACCCATAGTTTGCAAGAAAATAAGAGAGAATTGGAGGTTGGGTGAGTGTTCGGAGATGAGGGTTAATGGGGATGGTGTAGGTGTTGTGGGTTAATGTGGTGGAAAAGTGGCGGTATGGTGGCTAGAGAGGTGACCTGTGAGGTGGTTGTGTGGTGGAATTTGTGAAAAATAGGAGAAAAATGGGAGGAGTAAGAGTGTGCCGAGGTGGGTGTGGCGAGAACATGCGATTATGCGGAGAAAGAGTTGCGGGCAAAGGGAAAAGTGACCTAAAATAGGTCACGTGCCTCTGTGTCGAGTGCGCTCGATCGCACACCTGGTGCGCTCGATCGCATTCGGCCAGAGGTGTGCCTGTGTGGGTGATGTGCGCTCGATCACACCTGAGGTGCGTTCGATTGCACTAACAGAATGTTTAAGGCCATCACTCGGTCATTGCGCTCGATCGCATACTTGTTGTGATCGATCGTAACAACAATGTCAAAACTTTTATATTTTTTAAAACAAAACAAAAGAAAGATAAAATAAAGGTCAATAATGAAAACGAAACACAAAAGATAATTGAGACATATGTAAAGTAAAGAAAGTAATATGAAGAAAACAAGAGAGGAAAATGTACCTCCTTTAGTGGCCTCAGTACCACTTGTTTTTGAGTAGATGCGCTTGAGGTTGGGATGCTCAAACACGTCTACTTGTATTTGTAATGTTTCTAGTGTGAAGAGCTGCACTTGAGCTCTTCAGAATTTAACAAGTGCCCTTGTAGAGCAGGACCTCTAAGGCCTGTGGCTGCCTTTGGCGTTGTAGTGACTCCACAGGTTCGGTATTGTTTGAGCTGAAAATTCTTCCTGCTTCCTCTCACTCGACTCCTTTGCCATCGACCCATTTGCACTTCCAGTATTTGAATGGCTTGATCCTTTGTATTGAATTGTTTTTGATCGGCCGTGAATGCTTTGTTGTGAAGTCACCAGAGTTGTGTATCATATTCTCTAGTTGGTTCATCTTTGACTCTTGAATTGGTTGGCTTGCTTGTTGGGGCCCTTTCATTGTCCTTGATTATTACTCCAAGAGAAATTTGGATGGTTGTGTCATCCTGGATTGTAAGTATTGGAGTATGGATTGTTCTTGTGGGAGTAATTATTTTGTTCCACAAAATTCACATCTTCTTGCTCTACAAAAGGAGATAAAGGACACTTCTCAGTGGTGTGATCTAGATGGGAACAAATAGCACATACGGATTGGTGTGTCTGTTGCGGAGGCAAGATTTTTTGAGCAGTCATGGTTTTGACAATCATGTCCAACTTCTTTTCTCCAGCAGCCAACTGATTGGTTGATCCCCCATTGAGGTTTACTTCATACATGCCCTTGCTTTTGATTCCTCTCCTTCCTCTTGAACAAAATTGCTGTGAATGCTCACTTAATGTTTCAAAAAGTTTCACAGCTTCCTCACTACTCTTCTCCATAAGTGTTCCTCCACAAGCTGAATCAACCATCCCTTTGTTAGTATCATCTAATCCTTCATAGAAAATTTGTACCTTCTCATCTTGAGGGATGTTGTGATGTGGGCACTTTAGAAACAAGAAATTGAAGTGATCCCAGGCCTCAAAATACAAATCTTCGTCTCGTTGTTGGAACATTTGAAATTCCCTTTTAAGTTGTTTTGTCTTCTGTGCTGGGAAAAACCTCTTCAGAAACTTGGTGGTCAATTCTTCCCAAGTATGGATAGAATCTGCAGGCAAGGAATTTTACCACAGTTTAGCATTATATTTCAAAAAGAAAGGGAAGAGAACTAGCCTAAGTCTTTCTAGAGTTAGGCCTTGGACATGCTGCAACTTGCATAAATCAAAGAATTCTTTAAGATGCAAGTTGGGATCCTCAGTAGCTGTGCCTCTGAAGTGAGTCAATGCATTAAGGATTTGATGAGAGATATAATAGCTGCCATCCACCTCTGGTTGATATGCTATGCATGAGGGTTGATGGTTTGCTGGAACGTATGCCTGCTTCATTAGTCTCCTCACCCGTGGTAGATTTGCCTCAATGGTCTTGGCCCAATTGGATTCTCTTGCAAATCTTCCATATCAATTTCTTCCTCTTCTTCTTTGTTTCGAGGTCGGTGTCAAATTGTCCGCTCAATTTCAGGATCGAGTGGAAGAATGGTTGAGGCTTGAGATCGATGACCTTGCATCAACCAATTACTTCTTGATCGGCGGCAGGTCTTGCTGGTCGGGATGTTCCACGGAACTGCGCTCGATCGCGGGTTGGTGCGTTCGATTGCGATGCTTCCGTCGACTCGCACTTGGTCGATTGATCGCAATCGAGAATGCCAATCCGCAACTGAAATAGAAAGCGAGAAAAGTTAGAAAAGCGAAAAATCTTTTGATTTTTCATAACAACTTCAATTTAAAATTGAAAATTAAAATAATACAGCTAAAGGAAAATAAATCTAAACAAAATTCACCGCATTCCCGACAATGCTGCCAAAAACTTGATGTGCAAAATATCTACCTAAATTAATAGGTAAATAATTGTACGTTTTACACATAAGTGCTTTAGGTCAACATAGTAGTATATGGTTCAAGTATAGGATCATTCCCACGAGGATTGCTGAATTTTTGTTCAAAAATAAATTTCTTAAGTAAAACAAAGATTAATTCTCTAAGTGATGATAATAAAAGGTAGGGCTTTGATATCCACCATTAATTATATTTAGCTAATATAACAATATGCCAATGCTTTGATCATGTTATGCATATCTAATGTTTGTCAACATAAGGGCATAGCGTATACTCCGAAGGCTATAGACGTATTCTCTAACTCTTTTCTTTTCTAAGGGATTTAGCATGATTATACTAAGTTATTCCTTAGGAAAGCATATGTTCTATGGAAATCGACAAACACATGGGGCCTAGAGCATGGCATATACTCCCGGTTCCCCATGTTGATTAACCCAAGAATCGTAGTGTGGATTCTTTTGTTAGTTATGTTAAACCCAGGACTCGGCCATCCAAATTGATTTAACTAACTAGTCCATACCACATGCATATGTTGATCAGGCACACACATATGAGGAATTCATGTAAGTAGGCATTAATCAAGTTAAATAGCACAACAAGATCATCACAAGGCGCCAATATTGAAATATTAACTAAACATAACTAGGGCTTCAATCTAGCCCTACTAATTAAATTAGCTACAAATAAAATTGATGTTAAATATTTTCATAAATAAAATAAAAGAAAGGAAAAGAATAAACCCGTGACTTGAACTTGAAGAGCTCCTCTTCTTCTCTTTACAAAGTATATCTATTCTAGAGGCTTAAGGGTCTATTTGTAGGCTTTAGAAGTCCTTGACAAAGTAGTAAACCTAGGGATTTCATAGGGTTTCAAAACCTATTACAATTGGGAGTTGGAAAACCCTAATATGGAAAGGGATACATTAGCCACCACTTGATGTGTCTCATGCGCATGGGTGTGATCGATAGTAACCGTTGTGCGTCGATCGAGTTTGTGATCAATCCTTCTTACGTCATGCGTTCGATCCTCGGCCTAATTTGTGTTTGATTCTTCTGGTCTACAGCGATCGCAGGTACCTTGATCTTTGTGAGTCAGATGTCAGAGCTCCCAATTTTCCCATCTTCTCTCTTTGAGCCCAAATCATCTAGATTTGCTTCATTTTCTTCCAAAGGAAACTGATAAGTACTAAAATATTTATATTTTTAGCCCTTAACTTGCATGTTTTAATCCTTTGGTTTTGGTTAATTAGGACATTTTATTGCCTTTTTGTATTTTCTTTGTTTTATAGGCTTTTGGAAGAAAAGCATTTCTGGAAAAATTCCAAGCTTAAAGGGCAAATTGGGAAGACCTAGAGGATATGGTTAAGCAACCAATCATGGTTAAAGTTTAATCAAATAAAGGAAAGGATTAATTCGGAATTTCTCAATTTGAAGTCAAATCGGATTGGATGCAAAATTGGATTCTGAATACGTCTCGGTATTTTGACCATAACTTTCATCTCAGATATCCGATTGAGGTGATTCAAGCGGCATTGGAAAGCTAACTCAAACTACTACAATTCATTGTGAAATAGAATTTTCCCAATTCGGAGCGCCGCAAGATAAAATCATGCCGCAAGATAGGACCGCAATTCTGGGCGAATCCTATTCCGATTTGGGCTTAGGTTTTCTTTAACCTAATTGGGCTTGGACTTAAATCTCCGAAATTCCTAGGATTACTAGGGCTTCTAGGACTCTCCTAAACCCTATAAATAGACCTCTAAGCCTCACAATTGAGGGGATTAGGCGAAGGCGCCGGGGCGCCGTTCTTGATAAACTTTCAGTGTTTTACGGGTTTTGTAGCTTGGAACTCGAATTCTTTTGTAAGTTTTTAATTTTAATGAAGTAATTTAGTTTCTTTATGATTTCTTTTGTCATGAGAGGCTAATTCTTCAACTAAGGTTGAAGATGAAGCCTCACCATTGATTAGTTTTATATTTTTATGTTTCGTTCATACAAATCAAATCGTTTAATGTAATGTATGTTCGTTTGTTCAATTGTGTGACAAAATTGTGATTGATTGTTGTTTATAAATCGTAAAAATGTTGGATATTCGTTGTGTTTCATCCAACGGATACATCGAATGATTTGATTGAGACTTATATCCATTGTGATTTACGGATACAATGGATAATTTGATCTCAATTGGATATTCGTTGTGATTTGTAATAGAGATGGATTCATCGAATGATTCAATTGGTTTATAAAAAAACAATAGAACATATATAGGGTTTAATTGTTTGTCGGATGCATGAATGAAAACATAAGAATGTATGCTTTGATTTGGTGAGGTGAATTCTAAAACCTTAGTCGTTTATCTTTTGATTATTTTTATTTTATTTAGTTTATGTTAGCTTATTTTCAAAATCAAAATCATTCGGAACTAGGTTAAGATATAATTGATTTAGATAGAAATTAAATTTCTCAAACACAATTTCCTGTGGATCGACCTCGCACTTGCACACACACTATATTGCACACGACTCGTGCGCTTGCGAGTACAATTAAATTTGTACATCAAATTTTGGCGCCGTTGCCGGGGATTTGTTTGTTTGTGAAAATTGATTTTTGTTTAAATTGATTTTATTTTTCTACTAGTTATTTTCTTTTTACAGTTTGTTGCCTTTTATTTTTATTTTTTTTTATTTGTTTCTGTTTATAGTTACTAATAAAAATAAAAAATAAATAAATAAATAAAAAAGAGAAAAAGTTGTTTGTTTTGTTTGTTTACATTGCACTCTGCCGAAGAACTAGTCCACCTTAAGCGCTCGATCGCACATCACTTGCGCTCGAGTGCACCTTCTGAACTACACCAAAGCGGGCGGCACCTTGAATTTTGCCAAACTTATGTTTGGTCCGTTTTGTGAGTTTTTGTTTTGATTTTTTGTTTTTAATTTTTGGTATTTTTGTTTATTTTGTTTATTTTTTTAAAAAAAAAAACAAAAAAAAAATCCAAAAAAAATCCAAAAAAAATTTTGGTTAATGTTTCATGTGGAAGTGTGCTTTGTTTAAAGAGTGAGGATAAGCATGAATTTTCCTTTAGGTAATTTTAATGCTACCCTTAGTTGTAGGACACCCGCTTTTTCCAACCATCCTCATCATTTTCACCTACATGGACCATGTTCATACTGCTCTAACCCTTATCATAGTTCGGGTAATTGTCCATCTTGGGGACCATTTTCCAATTTTCACATGAGCGGATGAACACCAATTTCTCGATTTGAGTGCGAATCAAATTTCAATTGCTACACCCTCAATTGGAGCAACCATTCTAATTTCTCGTGGCAAGCTAATGCTACGGGAAATTATGCTCCCAATTTGATGAACTGCACCATCATGAATATCCATGATTCGACAACCAATCATCTACCCCTTCACCTGCAATTATCCTCCACAAGATTTATCATTGGAAAACACCCTCAAAGAGTTCATACTGTCTAATGGCCAAACCTTGCAAGAGCTTAAAAATGCCACCATGGTCAACTCCCAAGCCATAAATGAAGTGAAGAATGCAGCCATGGCCAACACTCAAGCAATTGAAAAGTTGGAAGGACAGCTTGGTTATTTAGTTCTTGAACTCACTAGAATAGAGGAAGAAGAGCTTCAAAGTCGGTTGATGGTGAAAGGCACTACATGATTGATGAGGATGATTCTAGCAATCCTTATCATGAGCATGTCAAAGCCACCACCCCAATTAGGAGAGAGAAATTGTTGAGGAGGCGTTGATGAGACAAGTCTAGAGGACCCATTGGGAAAGTGCTTTGCTCAATTTGGATGTGACCTAGACCTTGACAAGTTACTTGAGCAAGTGATGCCTTATTGGACTCCACTCCTAAGATGCAAATTGAAAATAGGAAATCAACGAGATATCATTCCCTAACTCACCCTCATTAGCAGTGAGCCTTTCATTGTAGGTAACCATGAGGAGAAAGAAAAAGAGGCGAGTTGATCACATTGAGCCCCCATCAACTCCAAATCTGTCCAGTGACAAGGGTGAGTCTGAAGCTCACTCCTTCATCAAAATCCCTCTTGAGACAATTCATGAACCCCAACCTTGGTTCTTCAATGTCTCAAAGAGCCGTCTCATGCTAAAATTCTCAAGGATCTATGCACACAAGGTCACAAATCTAGGAACCATGTTCCTAAGAAGATCTTCGAAGCAAGCAACTAGGCTACAGGGGCGGCAAAACATCCTTCAGAGGGATATCAAATTCTTAAGAAGAAAGGATGGAAGGGATTGGTTGGACACCCAAATGATCGAGAAAGTGTGGTATTCTTTCTTTCTTTGTATTTTCAGCACTTTATTTTGATTTCTTTTCCTTTTTGTCATTTCATTTTGTGTCATTTTCTTTTTATTTCTATCAGCAATTAATCTTTTGATATTTGTTTCTATGAGAAAATATTGCTGCTAGATTTTGTGAGTGTTTTGGTGTTCAAGTGCGGGGGCATGCGCCTTTGCACACTCGAGTCTCCATCCTACGGTATTGTGTCTCTTGCTACATTGGGGACAATGTGTCATTTAAGTTTGGGGTGTGGACAAACACATTGTCTTTTGTTTGTTTGTGTCTTTTGTTTGTTTTTATCTGTTTGTTTTGTTTAAAAAAAAAAAAAAAAAAATTGTGCTATGTTATTGATTAAGCAAGGATAACACCTATTACGTGGTTTGCATGTCATTGGTGCATTTAGCATTTTGAACACAGCATGTCGGTAGGAATCTGAGTCTTTTGACTCATTGTTGGATTAGAGATTTCACATGTTCGAGTTTATCACCACGAGCACACTAGCAGAATCGGTGAGGTATAAGATTTGACTTGATTAGGGTATATTTTGAGATAGGTAGGATGAAGTGTGATGAAACCATGGCTTGAAAAAAAAAAAAATCAAATCAGTTTGAGCTTCTCATTGAGTAACCGGACCTCATGCCTCACAAAGCATTGAGTGTTCGCGTAAAAAGATGAGAAACCTAACTTGGTTGGTTGTATGGCTAGTTTGGCTTAGTAGCCTAGTTGACTTGAGTAATTAAGCCCTTAGGGATGTTTCTACATCCAGTGCCTAAAACCATTTGGTTTGGGAGTCTCTGCCCAACACTCGTTACATGGGTCAATTAGAAAGCAAGGAAGCTAAGCATTGCCTGACCTATACAAAAAAAAAAAAAAAAAAAAAAAAAAATTAAGCCTTGGTTGTTTCATCGAGCAAATTCCTATCACATCTAAAGTACACCCAAGTTTGAGAATAAATTGAAGCCTCCGGATTTATGTTAGTCTCACATTGCACTTATTGGAACATGTGTTGTCTCAAATTTCCATCTTTGAGTTGAATGATTTGTGCTTATCTTGATGATGTGATTGTGGTGTTCATTATGATAAACCTACTCATGATGTTAAAAACCATGTGTTTGTGTGGAAGTCCTTGTTTATGAAATAACATAGTGCATAAATGTTTGTGGGTATCATTCTGTTAAACCCTCACGAGACTTCACTCGTCCTCTAGGGATACCTAGGGGTTTAAAAGGCTTGTTGCATGCGCTAAATGCAATCGTATATCCCACGAAAGATGGATTTATCTTTTGTTTTCTGTTTTCCATTCTTGTTTTTAGTTTTGTATTGCTAAGGGACTAGCAATATGTAAGTTTGAGGTGTGATAAGTACTAAAATATTTATATTTTTAGCCCTTAACTTGCATGTTTTAATCCTTTGGTTTTGGTTAATTAGGACATTTTATTGCCTTTTTGTATTTTCTTTGTTTTATAGGCTTTTGGAAGAAAAGCATTTCTGAAAAAATTCCAAGCTTAAAGGGCAAATTGGGAAGACCTAGAGGATATGGTTAAACAACCAATCATGGTTAAAGTTTAATCAAATAAAGGAAAGGATTAATTCGGAATTTCTCAATTTGAAGTCAAATCGGATTGGATGCAAAATTGGATTCTGAATACGTCTCGGTATTTTGACCATAACTTTCATCTCAGATATCCGATTGAGGTGATTCAAGCGGCATTGGAAAGCTAACTCAAACTACTACAATTCATTGTGAAATAGAATTTTCCCAATTCGGAGCGCCGCAAATAAAATCATGCCGCAAGATAGGACCGCAATTCTGGGCGAATCCTATTCCGATTTGGGCTTAGGTTTTCTTTAACCTAATTGGGCTTGGACTTAAATCTCCGAAATTCCTAGGATTACTAGGGCTTCTAGGACTCTCCTAAACCCTATAAATAGACCTCTAAGCCTCACAATTGAGGGGATCAGGCGAAGGCGCGCGGGGCGCCGTTCTTGAGTAAGCTTTCCGTGTTTACGGGTTTTGTAGCTTGGAACTCGAATTCTTTTGTAAGTTTTTAATTTTAATGAAGTAATTTAGTTTCTTTATGATTTCTTTTGTCATGAGAGGCTAATTCTTCAACTAAGGTTGAAGATGAAGCCTCACCATTGATTAGTTTTATATTTTTATGTTTCGTTCATACAAATCCGTCGTTTAATGTAATGTACGTTCGTTTCAGTTCAATTGTGTGACAAAATTGTGATTGATTGTTGTTTATAAATCGTAAAAATGTTGGATATTCGTTGTGTTTCATCCAACGGATACATCGAATGATTTGATTGAGACTTATATCCATTGTGATTTACGGATACAATGGATAATTTGATCTCAATTGAATATTCGTTGTGATTTGTAATAGAGATGGATTCATCGAATGATTCAATTGGTTTATAAAAAAACAATAGAACATATATAGGGTTTAATTGTTTGTCGGATGCATGAATGAAAACATAAGAATGTATGCTTTGATTTGGTGAGGTGAATTCTAAAACCTTAGTCGTTTATCTTTTGATTATTTTTATTTTATTTAGTTTATGTTAGCTTATTTTCAAAATCAAAATCATTGGAACTAGGTTAAGATATAATTGATTTAGATAGAAATTAAATTTCTCAAACACAATTCCACGTGGATCGACCTCGCACTTGCACACACACTATATTGCACACGACTGCGTGCGCTTGCGAGTACAATTAAATTTGTACATCAAAACCCACCAAACTTGAAGTGAAACACACTTGCCCACTGCAAAATAAGAAAACACACAAACAAGTAAAGAGGAATAAAATTAAAACTAAATAAAAATTGAACTGAAAACACATTAAACAAAAGAAAGGGATAAACTATGGGGTGCCTCCCATGAGCGCTAAGTTTTATGTCTTCAACGAGACGGTGGTCCACTGCTCATTCTTTGTCCAGTAGATGCTCCGGATGGTGGTGGCAAATGGCTGAGATGGACCGCATCAATTCTTCCAAAGTAGCTAATCGTTGATCCATCGGTGCTTTATCTTCCGAGCCTCCCTTCTTTGATCGGCTAGCTCTCTCAGAAGGCTGCCATCTCTTCACTAAGGGAGCGGTGTTGTGCGGCTCGAAAGAGCGTTCGGGGCCTCCTCCTCTTCCCGGCACTACGGCTCGGCTGCCGGTTCATCTTACGCCATTGGCTCGGCCTCATCCACTTCCTCATCGACACGGTCTTGAAGGTGCCGGGGCATATGGGCATAGCTCTTATTCCATTGGCGAATGCCAAATATGGGAGTAATAGTGGCGGCTCATCAACTCACGGTGCTCTTGATGCTTTCTTCCGGAGGATATAGGTGATGAGGTATGGAAAAGGCAACCCCATGAATGAGTGGACTCCGCTCCCCAATGTGCACTCCATTCCAAAATTTATGTATTTGGTTCCAAATGATGTCGGAATGGAGTGCCAAGCATCTTTGTGGAGGCGTAGAGGTTTGAAGAAATTGATCGTGCCTTTGAGTTTTGTGTCCCAAGGGAAGGCATTGCGGTGTAGTATGGAGTCCACAAACCAAAGCCTTGAGGTAGCTTGGATCGGTGCCGGCATTATCGTGAGCATCGACATAGTGCCCTTGGCACATATCCTCAATGATTTCCGCCACATAGTATCGGGCGGTTGCTCGGCAAGATGTGCGACGGAGGATGCTCATCATTGCATTGAAGGAATTAGCGGCAATGTCGGCCCTAGTCACATCAATAATTTGGCCTTGCACCTTTGAAGATAGAAGCAGCGGATTGTCACGATCTTGGGAAAGTTTGGCATCATGGAAGTGGGGGTAGTAGCTTAGTGGGTAGTTATTATCCTTGTATATGTTAGTGCTACTTGGGTAGTTAGTTTTCGGTTGTTATGTTATGTTAGTGGATAGTTATGTGTTATGGGCTAGTGTGTATCATGGGTGGTTACTAAATGTGTTGTGAGTAGTGGGTTGTAAGCCTAGTATAAACCAAGAGTCTAGAGATTGGTTGGGGTATTGAATTATGTCGACTTGTGTCTTTAAGGTTTGTCCCCAACCCTTAAGTGGAGTTCATTATTTATCAATTATCTACATCTTTCTGTTCAATTTATTGTGGGTTTCTCGACCACCGACATATGCCATCTCCAACCTTGGCTGCTCTGTCGATGTCAATACCATCGGCATCCTTTCCTCCAGCCATCCATGGCTATCCTGTTGCAGCACAATATACAAAGAAAATTGGAAAAAGAAAAGAATTCAAGAAAAGAGGAAGAAAAAGTGGTATGGGTTGTTTGTTGCACATGCCCAGTTTAGTTGAGCGATGAGAAAGAAAAAAAAAAATGAGGAAGAGCAGAAGAAACTAGGGGTTGCTTGCCCGCCACCCCATGGCACAGGTGGGGTGGCGGTGCGCCACCAAACCTAGGAGTGGCCCTCATGGCCACCCCAAGAATTTAATTTTTAAAAAAATTAATTAGTTTTTAAATTTTTTCTTTTATATTTGATAGGATCAAGTGTGGTTGTGTCTTTGTCTTTACAATAAGTCTAGGTTGATGAGCTGATGTGTCGACTTCTAATTGTGACACAAAGTATCCTTTTGTGCAAAGACCACACAAAAAATGCTCTCGTTTCCAAAATCCATCCGCAACTCAACCATGCCACGTCACCACGCTTTTTATATTAAAATTTAGGGTTAAATACTCTTTCACTCCCTAGGGTTCAAGACTTTATTTTTTTTCCTTATGGTTTCATTTTTATCACATGAGGTACCTATGGTTTTCATAAAGACCAAAATGGTACATCCTTTAAAATTTCACCTAAAACTTAACGGAATGACATGTCAGCACCAATCAGATGTCGCCACGTGTCATATAATTAATTTTATAAAAAAATATTTTTTAAAAAAATTAAAAAGTTTTAGAAATTATATATATAAATATATATATAAAAAATTGTTTTCATAATCCCCAAATTTTTCTCTCTCCCACCAAACACGACCACCATCAGAATTTCGAGGGAATCATGTGGCGGTTGCCAAGTGATTCGAGTTCGTTTGCCCCCATCTTCACTAATGACGATAACTTTTTTGAAAGTTCACAGAGCCCTCGATCCGACGAAATGACATGAATTTCTTCGTGCAACCTGCCGACATGATTGCCTTGAAGCACTGAACACGCTCGTAAAATTTCGGGCAAATCGGACGAGGTTGTACTTTCACCACTAGGATCGAAGCCCTAAGCTGAACAAAATGGTCAGATGCGTAGCGAAATTGTTTGGCCCGAAAATTTACGAGCTTGTGCAGAACTTCGAGGCAATCAATTCGGCGATTGCCGCGAAGTGATTAGTTCGTTCCCCCATCTTCACTAACGAGCGATAACTTTTTCTAAAGTTAACAAGAGCCCTCGATCCCGGCCAGAACAACTCGAATTTCTTTGTGCCACCCGCCGACATGATCGCCTATAAGCACTGAGCACGCTTGGAAAATTTCAGGCAAATCGGACGAGGTTGTTTTTTTCACAACTAGGCGAACAAAATGGTCGAAACCCTAGGCGAACAAAATGGTAACTTTTTCTAAAGGATCGATCGGCGAAACAACTGTTTCTTTGTGCCACGAAATCGCCTATAAGCGAGCACGCTTGTGCCGAACTTAGGACCGAGGCAATCATGTTGGCGGAAAATTTACGAGCCACAAATCATGTGATGATCGAGTTCGTTTGCCCCCCATCTTCACTAACGACGATAACTTTTTCTAAAGTTAACAAGAGCCCCGATCTGGCGAACAACTCGAATTTATTTGTGCCACCCGCCGACATGATCGCCTAGAAGCATGAGCATGCTTGTAAAATTTGAACCGTCGGTCGAGGTTATTTTTCACAACTAGGACCGAAACCTAGGTGAACAAAATGGTCGATTCGCGAATCGAAATTGTTTGGCTCGAAAATTCTGAGCTTGAGCGAGAACCGAGGCAATCATGTAGGCGGGAGCCACGAAGTTATTCGAGTTCGTTTGCACCCCCATCTTCACTAACGAACAATAACTTTTACGAAAGTTAGCAAGAGCCCGATCCGGCGGAATGACTCGAATTTCTTGTGCCACCGCAGACATGATCGCCTCGAAGCACTTAACGCTCTTAAAATTTCGAACCGTCGGACGAGGTTGTTTCTTTTCACAACTAGGACCGAAACCTAGGCCGAACAAAATGGGCGGATGAGAAGCAAAATTGTTTGGCCCGAAAATTAACGAGCTTGTGCGAGAACTTGAGGCGATCATGTCGGGAGCCTGAGTTATTCGAGTTCGTTTACACCCCATCTTCACTAACGAACAATAACTTTTTACGAAAGTTAGCAAGAGCGATCCGGCGGAATGACTCGAATTTCTTCGTGCCACCGCCCGACATGATCGCCTCGAAGCACTTAGCACGCTCTTAAAATTTCGAACCGTCGGACGAGTGTTTCTTTTCACAACTAGGACCGAAACCTAGGCGAACAAAATGGGCGGATGAGAAGCAAAATTGTTTGGCGAAAATGCGAGCTTGTGCGAGAACTTGAGGCAATCATGTGGCGGGTGCCATGAAGTGATTCGAGTTCGTTTGCCCGCCATCTTCACTAACGACGATAACTTTTACGAAAATTAACAAGAGCCCGATCCTGGGCAATTTCTTAGCCCCGTGCCACGCCGACATGATCGCCTCGAAGCAGAGCACTCGTAAAATTTGGGCAATTCGGATGAGGTTGTATTTTTCACAACTAGGGTGAAACCTAAATTTGTGATGAGAATGAACAAGCACCATTAAAAGATCCATTGCATGTTCCAGTTGGGCCTATTACTAGAGCAAGATCCAAGAAGATCAAAGAAGCACTTAATGGGCTGATTCAAGAGATTTGAGCTGGTTCTAAAATGGGACATTCCAAGCTTGGCCCAAAGGAAGATGAAGGCGTAATAAATTTAATCCAAGTTATTGATGGAGCTGATCTTGCTTAATTGGACATAATTTCCTTAGCAATGGCGTGGATTAATGGTTGATTATGGCTGATTGACTTTCCAATTATATACCAATTAATTGGTTGATTGACTTTCCAATTACTTACCAATTAATTGGCTGATTGACTTTCCAATTACATACCAATTAATTGGCTGATTGACTTACCTATTTCAAGACCTTCCTTAGGCGTGATTTCCTTGCCAATTTCAGACTATTTTTGGCATGGAGGAGCTGCTAATTTGAGACCAAATTAGCTTTAATTTTAGGTTTCTATTATTTAGTCCTTTTTTATTCTATCTACTTTCCAATGTTGGAACCTATTTAAATTCCTTTCGTAGCAAGCAGGTAGTCTTATTTTCAGCCATGCTTTATAAATAGCATACACTCATTGTAATTGGAGATCATGAATGAAAATACAAAAAAAGTGAGGTTTGCTTCTATTGGTTCTTCAAAGAACTTGTGAACTTATCAAGGATTCTTCCTTGTGGCATTCAAACTTTATACCTTCAGTTCGCGTTTCATTTATAAACGTTGGGTCGGGGGTTTTTATCAAAAAAAAAAATCTGAATTTTAGCTTTCTTGGTTCCGTATTCCAATATTGTTTGTTGGGTCTCAAAAGCGCGTCCATTGAGGTTCGCATCATTGGGTATTAGAGCACAGGCTCTAAAATCAGGTTTACTATCCCTTTTTTTATCTTTTGTTTATTGTTATCATCCTATCTTGTTCCGTTTGTGTTCATTATTCCTTCTTGTTGTTTTACGTCGTGCACCAAGTTCACAAAAAAAAAAAAAAAAAAAAAGGAGACGTCAGAGAAAAGAAAAAAAACAAAACAAAACAAAACAAAGCAATTGTTTGTTTGTTTTCTTTCTTCTTTCTTGTGTCCTCTTCCTTTGATTCGTTGTTTCTATAATATTTTCCTGTTTATTTGTTTTCTTTCTTCTTTCTTGTGTCCTCTTCCTTTGATTCGTTGTTTCTATAGTATTTTCATGTTTGTTTGTTTTCTTTCTTCTTTCTTGTGTCCTCTTTCTTTGATTCGTTGTTTCTATAATATTTTCCTACCGTCGGTATTAGTTTAAATACTACAAGTTGAATTTCTTGATCAAGTTTATTAGTTTAATAAAGAACTGAAAAGGGGAAGCTACGAGTGGAAAAAGGCAAGAGAGTGTGAGACTAATATCGAAAACAAAGCCAATTTAAGAGTGAAACATGAGTGTGAGTGACATAATTTGAGTGCAAACACGTGAGGGACTATTGTGAGGAATTATTTCTAACATTTCTCTATAGTTTCAAACTATGTCTTTCAGGGGCAACACATCAAACAAAGATGGAGGGGAGGAGTCGTTCTTCTTGTTGCAGGCTATGCAACAACAATTTGAACGCATGAACGTGGTGTTTAATGAGATTCGGGATTGTATGGATAGGCAAGACGCCGTTATTGTTACTTGGCGTGAGGGGCGTCCCCAATGAATCCCTAATGCTAGAAGGCAAGAAAGACGTGCGCACGAGGATGATTCTGATGACGACTATGAGGATGAGTTCAAAGATGAAGGGGATCAAGCTTCATTGAACGGTGAGGGCAGGTTCGTGCCAAGGGAAGAAAGGCGTGGTAGAGGTTTCCGAAGAGGTCCAAGATAGTAAAATGGGACTGACAGAAACCTAGGAAACATCAAAATGAAGATA
>JADOBO010000124.1:0-5000 GCA_016403345.1 Corylus heterophylla | reverse complement strand
ATGAACACAAACGGAAATAGATAGGATGAAAACAATAAACAAAAGATAAAAATGATAGTAAACTTGATTTTAGACCCTGTACTTTCATACCAAATGATGCGAACTTCAATCGACACGCTTTTGAGACCCAACAAGCAATATTAGAATACTGATTCAAGAAAGCTAAAATTCAGATTTCTTGATAGAAAACCCCGACTCAACGTTTATAAATGAAACGCGAACCAAAGGTATAAAGTAACAACCTTCGACACAATGATAATAACTGAATCACGAACCGAAGGTATAAAGTTTGAATGCCACAAGGAAAAATCCTTGATAAGTTCACAAGTTCTTTGAAGTACCAATAAAAGAAGCAAACCTCACTTTTTTCTAATTTTCATTCATGATGTCCTCATTACAATGAGTGCGTGTTATTTATAAAGCATGGCTGAAAATAAGACTACCTACCTGCTATAGAAAGAAAATTAAATTGGTTCCAACATTAGAAAGTAGATAAAAAAAAAAAGGGCTAAATAATAGAAGCCTAAAATTAAGGTTGATTTGGTCTGAAATTAGCAACTCCTCCATGCCAAAAATAGACTGAAATAGGTAAGTCAATCAATCAGCCAATTAATTGGTATATAATTGGAAAGTCTATCAGCCAATTAATTGGTGTGTAATTGGAAAGTCAATCAGCCATAATTAATCATTAATCCACGCCATTGCTAAGGAAATTATGCCCAATTAGGCAAGATCAGCCCTATCAATAGCTTGGATTAAATTTATTACGCCTTCATCTTCCTTTAGGCCAAGCTTGGAATGCCCCATTTTAGAACCAGCCCATTAAATGCTTCTTTCATCTTCTTGGATCTTGCTCTAGTAATAGGCCCAACTGAAACATGCAATGGGTCCTTTAATGGTGTTTGTTGATTCTCATCAGCCCTTGGCGAACAAAATGGACAGAGGAAAATGGTCAAATGCGGCGAAATTGTTTGGCCGAAAATTTATGAGCTTGTGCGAGAACCGAGGCAATCATGTCGCGAGTGGCACGAGTGATTCGAGTTCGTTCGTCCTCCCATCTTCTCTATCGAGCGACAACTTTTTACGAAAGTTAACAAGAGCCCCGATCCGGCGGAGCGACTCAAATTTCTTCGTGCCACCCACCGACATGATCGCCTCGAAGCAGGCATGCTCTTAAAATTTTGGACAAATCGGACGAGGTTGTTTTTTTTCACAACTAGGACCGAAACCCTAGGCCGAACAAAATGGACAGATGCGAAGCAAAATTGTTTGGCTCGAAAATTTTACGAGCGTGCTCAGTGCTTCGAGGTGATCATGTCGGCGGGTGGAATGAAGAAATTCGTTCCGGGATCGGGGCTCCTGTTAACTTTCAGAAAAAGTTATCGCTCGTTAGTGAAGATGGCGGGGCAAAAGAACTCGAATCACTTCGTGGCAACTGCCGACATGATTGCCTCTAAGCACTAAGGACGCTCGTAAAATTTTGGGCAAATAGGACGAGGTTGTGTTTTTTAACAACTAGGACCGAGACCCTAGGTGGAAGAAAATGGTCAGATGCGAAGCGAAGTTGTTTGGCCCGAAAATTTACGAACTTGTGCAGAACATCGAGGCAATCATGTTGGCGGGTGGCATGAAGTGATTCGAGTACGTTTGTCCCGCCATCTTCACTATTGAACGATAACTTTTCGAAAGTTAACAAGAGCCCCGATCCCGGCCAGAACGACTCAAATTTCTTCATGCCACCCGCCGACATGATCGCCTCGAAGCACTGAGCATGCTTGAAAAATTTCGGGCAAATCGGACGAGGTTGTTTTTTTTCACAACTAGGACCGAAACCCTAGGCTGAACAAAATGGTCAGATGTGAAGTGAAATTTTTTTTTCCCAAAAATTTACGAGCTTGTGTAGAACATCGAGGCAATCATGTCGCGTGTGAAGGTGATTCGAGTTCATTTGTCCCCCCATCTTCACTAATGAACGATAACTTTTTCTGAAACTTAGCAAGAGCCCTTATCCCGGCCGGAACGACTGGTATTTCTTCATGCCACCTGCCGACACGATCGCCTCGAAGCACTGAGCACGGTCGTAAAATTTCAGGCAAATCGGACAAGGTTGTATTTTTTCACAACAAGGACCGAAGCCCTAGGCGAACAAAAGGTCGGATCTGGCTTGAAATTGTTTGGCTTGAAAATTTACGGCGTGCAGACTTCGAGGCAATCATGTCGGCGGGTGCACAGGTGATTTGAGTTCGTTTGCCTCCCCATCTTCACTAACGAATGATAACTTTTTCTGAAAGTTGCCAAGAGCCCCGATCCCGGCCGGAATGACTCAAATTTCTTCGTGCCTCCCGCCGACAAGATCGCCTCGAAGCACTGAGCACGCTCGTAAAATTTCATGGAAATTGGACGAGGTTGTATTTTTTCACAACTAGGACCGAAACCCTAGATCGAACAAAATGGTCAGATGCAACGCGAAATTGTTTGGCCCAAAAATTTACGAGCTTGTGCAGAACTTCAAGGCAATCATGCGGCGGCGCCAAGTGATTCGAGTCGTTGCCCCATCCGACTAACGAGCGATAAATTTTTCGAAAGTTAACAAGAGCCCGGATCCGAGCGAATTTCTTGGGCCACCCACCGACACGATCACCTCGAAGCACGAGCAGCTCATAAAATTTTGGGCAATCGGACGAGGATGTATTTTTTCAAAACTAGTACCGAAACCCTAGGTGAGGAAAATGGTCGATCGGCGAAATTGTTTGGCCCAAAATTTACGAGCTTGCCGAACTCGAGGCAATAATGTCGGCGGTGGCACAAAGTGATTCGAGTTCGTTTGCCCCCATCTTCACTAACAAACGATAACTTTTCCTGAAAGTTAACAAGAGCCCTGGTCCCGGCCGAAACGACTCGAATTCCTTTGTGCCACGCACCGACATGATCGCCTCGAAGCATTGAGCACGCTCGTTAAATTTCGACCGTCGGACGGCGTTGGTTTTTTTCACAACTAGGACCGAGACCTTTGGGCGAAGAAAATGGTCAGATGCGAAGCGAAATTGTTTGGCCCGAAAATTTACGAGCTTGTGCAGAACTTCGAGGCAATCATGTCGGCGGGTGCCACGAAGTGATTCGAGTTCGTTTGCCCCCCCATCTTCACTAACGAACGATAACTTTTTCTGAAAGTTAACAAGAGCCCCGATCCCGGCCGGAACGACTCGAATTTCTTCGTGCCACCCGCCGACATGATCGCCTCGAAGCACTGAGCACGCTCGTAAAATTTTGAGCAAATCAAACGAGGTTGTATTTTTTCACAACTAGGACCGAAACCCTAGGCCGTACAAAATGGTCAGATGCGAAGCGAAATTGTTTGGCCCAAAATTTACTAGCTTGTGCGACCTTGAGGCAATCATGTCGGTGGGTGCCACAGTGATTCGAGTTCGTTTGCCCCCATTTTCACTAACGACGATAACTTTTCTAAAAGTTAACAAAGCCCGATCCGCGGAACGACTCGAATTTCTTAGTGCCACTGCCGACATGACGCCTCGAACCTGTCGCAGCTCGTAAAATTTCGAAATCGGAAGAGGTTGTATTTTTCACAACTAGGACCGAGACCTAGGTCGAAGAAAATGGTTAGATGCGGCGAAATTGTTTGGCCCGAAATTTACGAGTTTGTGCAGAACTTCGAGGCAATCATCTGCGGTGCCACGAGTGATTTGAGTTCGTTGCCCCCATTTTCACTAACGAATGATAACTTTTCAAAGTTAACAAGAGCCCGATTCCGGCGGAGCGACTTGAATTTCTTCGTGCCACTGCCGACATGATCGCCTCGAGCCGAGCACGCTCATAAAATTTTGGGCAAATCGGAAGAGGTTGGATTTTTTCACAACTAGGACCGAAACCTAGGTGAAGAAAATGGACATATGCTGCAACTGTTGGCCGAAAATTTACAAGCTTGTCAGAACTTGAGGCAATCATGTCGCGTGGCATGAAGAAAATGGTCGAGATCGGCGTAAATTGTTTGTCCTAAAATTTACGAGCTTGTGCTCAACCGAGGCAATCATGTCGCGTGCAACACGAAGTGGTTCGAATTCATTTGCCCCCATCTACACTAACGAGCGATAACTTTTTTGAAAGTTAACAAGAGCCCGATCCCGGCCGGAATGACTCAAATTACTTTGTGCCACCATGCACGAGCACACTCGTAAAATTTTGGGCAAATCGGACGAGGTTATATTTTTCACAATTAGGACCGAGACACTAGGGCAAAGAAAATGGTCGATCGGCGAAATTGTTTGGCCAAATTTACGAGTTTGTGCAGAACTTGAGGCAATCATGTCGGCGGGAGCCCGAAGTGATTCGAGTTCGTTGCCCCTCATTTTCACTAACGAGCGATAACTTTTTCTAAAAGTTAACAAAGCCCGATCTTGGCGAACGACTCGAACTTCTTCGTGCCACCCTCCGACATGATCGCCACAAAGTGGTTCGAGTTCGTTGCCCCCATCCACACTAACGACGATAACTTTTTGAAAGCTAACAAGAGCCCGATCTGGCCGGAACGACTCAAATTTCTTTGTGCCACCCGCCAACATGATCGCCTCGAAGCACTGAGCACGTTCGTAAAATTTTGGGCAAATCGGACGAGGTTGTATTTTTTCACAACTAGGACCGAGACCTTAGGGCAAAGAAAATGGTCGATCTGGCGAAATTGTTTGGCCCAAAATTTACGAGTTTGTGCAGAACTTGAGGCAATCATGTCGTGGGTGGCACGAAGTGATTCGAGTTCATTTGCCCCCATTTTCACTAACGACGATAACTTTTCAAAGTTAGAAGAGCCCTATCCGGTCGAACGACTCAATTTCTTCCGCCACCCGCCGACATGATTGCCTCGAACGAGCACGGTCGTAAAATTTTGGGCAAATCGGACGAGGTTGTATTTTTCACATCTAAGACCAAACCTAGGCAAGAAATGGTGATCCAATTGTTGCCCAAATTTACAAGCTTGTGCGAACTTC
>JADOBO010000123.1:0-54726 GCA_016403345.1 Corylus heterophylla | reverse complement strand
TTTAAAGAAATAGTAGATTCTCAAATTGCGTAATTTTAGTTGGTTTTAAGCGTCAAACATTTGAAAATTGTCAATTATTAGAAAGTGATAAGTTCCAGTTGGGAATTGAGTATATTTTCATTATATTCTTGCTATATACGTTGAGAAAAGATATGACCCAAAAATTGTCTTTTAATTTTATGAAGAATAAATGTTTCTTCAAAAGAAGAAGAACCCTTTGGGAGGAAATTTTTTTTTTGGTTACCTCAATAACATGCCACTTTTTAATAGGTAGCATTTTCAAGAGTTTTGATGCTTAAAATAGGCCTAAATTACGTAATTTGAGAATATACATTTTTTTTTTAAAAAAAAAAAAAATAATAATTTTAGGCTATCCTGATCATCCTCTATAATTTTAAAGAAATAGTAGATTCTGAAATTGCGCAATTTGGCATTTTTTGTCTTGGAAACTTTTCCGACAAAAAAGATCAAATTTGCTTGTTCCGTGCATGCTTCTTCTTCTCATTCACACAAGCATTTTTTTGGCTATTTCTCTCTTATATGAACCTTAAGCTAAAGTCAGTATAGTAGAGTATCATATAATGCATGAAAACGTGGCAGTGAAGTATTGAGCATTGAATGCAAGGTGAATTAATTCTCACAACTCAAGTAGGTTGATATGATAGAGAAATAGTAGAAGAAGTGCATGATTGAGAAAAATAACCAAGCATGGAAGAAGCACATTTTATCATTTTATGTTTTATTTCCTTCATGTGTGTAGCTGTCAGTTTGGAATGATTATTGGATTGCGGGAGAGGGCATGAAATAAGCTTTGAAAATTATTATTAGTGTCAATGTGTGTGAGAGAGGGCGTGAAGTAATATTATTAGACTATGTTGATAAAACATAAAAATTTATATATTAAATATATAAAAAGCGGAAGAAGGAGAGAGAGGAGAGAGAGAGAGAGAGAGCGAAAGTATGTAATGAATTACATTGTATTAAGACTGATTAATTGAAGAGTATTACAAAGGGTTCTATTTATTGAGAGGCTATGAGTGATAGGCAAGTAACTTAGTAGACTAAGGAAAGGTAAACCTAAGTAGGCATAGAAACCTTCGAATCAATAAGGAAGTAAATAACCCTAGAATAATAAACAGCCCTAACATAATATTCTTAACATTAATATACAATCCCATGAAACATGGAGGAAATCATAGGATTGTTGCCTTGTCTCGGATATGCTTGATCTAATTAAATTTTGTCTTTTAACACTCCTCGCAAACCGATGGTAGGAACTTCCTTCGATTTGATAAACAAAAGTAATTGGCGCTTGTCAATTGAATCTTGCCATAAACCACCGGGGCAAATGAATCTCAACGTAAAAACACCAAGGGGCAGTCGGGTCTCGCCATAAAACACCATTGGGCAGATGGATCTCGCTACAAATTACAAAGGGACGGCGGATCACGCCGAAAATACCAAGGGCTGTCAAATCACGCCGCAAAACCACTAATGGACGTCAAATTTTCACCGCAAACTACCAAAAACTCAAACTAGGATGAGTAGTGACCAAGAAGAAAAGAGCCAACATAGCTTGAATGAGCATGGGTTTTGGTTGTTACCTAGGCTAGAGACATGAAAAAGGCCTAGATTTTAGGTATTACCACAAGGCTAAGACATTGGGCCAACAATGGGCCATATTGAAACCGACAAACTATGAGTTGAAGGAACCTTGGGTTTTAGATGTTATCTCAAGGTCAAAAAGATGGTTTTTTTTTTTTTTTGGGTGCATAATTTGCAATAAACTCTCTCGATGGAGGAAAGGACACTGGCACAAGGTAGTTCGGGAACGTCCGATGGAGGTGCGACAAAGCTGCTCGGTGTTGACAAGGATGAGTTGGAAAGGATAGTGGCTGCTGGGTTGTGAGGGGAAGATAGGCGCAGGAAAAACTCCACAGGACCCTTTGGATCAAACACTGGTGTAAGCCAGTTGCTCTGATACCATGATAAAATATAAAAATTTATATATTAAATATATAAAAAGCAAAAGAAGGAGAGAGAGAGAGAGAGAGAGAAAGTATGTAATGGACTACATTGTATTAAGACTGACTAATTAAAGAGTATTACAGAGGCCTCTATTTATAGAAAGACTATGAGTGATAGGCAAGTAACCTAGTATAGACTAAGGAAATGTAAGCCTAAGTAGGCTAAGGAAACCTTAGAATCAATAAAGAAGTCAATAACCCTAGAATAATAAATAACCCTAACATAATATTCTTAACATTAATATACAATCCCATGAAACATGGAGGAAATCATGGGATTGTTGCCTTGTCTGGATATGCTTGATCTAATTAGATTTTGTCTTCTAACATGCATTTGCTTTTTCCTCTCAAACCTCTATGTATGTCTCTCTCAAAACATGCGTCTAGATCATATAAAGCTTTTGATTTGATATTTAATTATTCAACCATATTAATCCCACTGAAGAAGACGTTGTTTCTATTCTTTGCAATCATCATGGAATTGTTTTGCAATCAGTACTACTGCTTGGTAACAATGCTGGTGATGATAATATTGGTTCCCTTAACTACCATGGCTTCCTCTTGTAACACCCCCAAAACTGACTTTGGCCAACCTGGCTGAGTTACTGGCAATTACCCCAATTTAACCAACTAGTGGCTAAACGGGGAACCGCCCCTCTAACATTATTAGAGTTATTGTATATGAATGTGAAATAAATTTGAGAAATCTATAAATCATTACAGGGACAAGTATACTCCTTAATTAAAAACATGGAGCAACTACCAATAATATCAAGCACACCTGATAATAGTGTGAAAATTTTAAAGTAAGGTCTGTAGTGGCAACCATATCACTCTTGGGTTCTATGAACAAGCTCCCTATAAGAGTAATAACAACGTAAGTTTAACGACTTAGTAAGTAAAACTCACAATTAGGTATGACATGAGCTCATTATTATTGACCAGGAATAAATGTACAGTTTTGATAAACATTGAAAGAGGTGTTGTCTCTATTAATACACCTTGAAAATATCATTTGGTTCGATAAAGGGTGGTGTACTCCCGGCGGCAATCGCCTAAGTATTTTAATGCAGAAAAGCTGATGCTTTATAAGTCATAACTATCATGTATGGTCTACCCAAGATATAACCCCTTCTCAATAGGGTTAGCATTGTCCCAGGACCTGTAATACAATGCCGCGTTCTCAACCATTGTAGCAACCGACGAGTCTAACCGACGTAGTCCAACCTCGGTGGCCCAAGCTACTAATGATGTACATCCCGTAGTGACGTCGTTAAGGTCTGGCGATCACGAAACAACCATTGGATAAAAGGCCCATATAACATCACACACATTTGACCACAAAATCAAGTCTATATAGTAAGCCCATGACCATTATATCGCATGTACCGTGTACCATGTCATATAATGCATCTTATCAACGAGTTATTAAACAGCTACTAAGTTATTACAAAAGTAGACATACTCATATCATATGCGTGGTCACACCACATATCCCATGTTTTTAAGAAAAGTGTTCATGAGTATTTACTTACCTTGTTCACTCGCTCGAGTCTTCCAACATCACAAAATGTTGTGAGTTTTAAATGATACAAACAAGTGCACGAGTCGCTTTGTAATATAGCCTTTGCAAGTGCGATGTCGAATCCACGGGAATTGTGTCATGAAAACAAATTTCTATTTAAATTAATTATACTTTAACCTAGTTCCCTAAATTGTGATTTTTCTTGCAAAAATATAAACTAAATGAAATTGACTTTAATCAAATGACAAAAATCACTAAGGTTTGTAATTCACACTCACCAAATTAAAGCAAAGCAATACTCATGTTTTGTTCATACAAAATCGAAAGACCGATAAAAATCTATGCATGTTCTATTTTTTTATAAAAATATCCTATCGAAACATTCGACTAATCCATCCATTATACAAATCACAACGAATACCCAACTTAAACCAAATTATCCTATGTATCCGCTTAATTTATTTAATCATAATGGGTATCCAATTTAAATTGAATGATTTGATGTATCCATCGATGAAACACAATCGAATATCCAATGTTTGCATAAATAATAATCAAACAATCAATTAAAAGAATTTAATCCAATAATTGAATTGAAATAGAACATCAACTAAATTAAACAACGGAATTGTAATGAACATTACATGAAAGTGTGAAAACTAATCAATGGTGTAGCTTCATCTTCAACCTTACTTGAAGGTTTTAGTCTCTCATGACTACAAAAATCAAAACAAAACTAATTGAATTCATTGAAATTGATAAACTTACGATGGGAATCATATTCAAAGCTACAAAATGCCAAAATTACAAAGAAAAACACCGAACACGCGCCCCTTGGTGTGTTTCCCTAGAAAAGTATGCTATTCAGAACCCTAATTTAGGGTTTTGTCAGCCGCTGAAATCGTGATTCATCGTGTCCATCCGAACGGGCATGTTGCCCGTCCGACAGAACCGCTTGTGGTGCTTCACACGAGTGTGCTCGGCGGCACGATGTACGCCAAGCGCAGTCCATTCGGACGAGCAAATAGGCCGCCTGACGCGCTTGTTTCCGGTGGCGCCCCAAAACGTGGTATTTTCATATTAAATCCACGATTTTCCTTAGCAACCTTCAAAACTCGAAAACACAGAACTAACACAAAACATTAAATTATAATATGGCTAAAGGAGTAACAAATGTAAATTAAAGGCCTTAAATATGCAATATTTGGCACTCATAAAAACCTGCTATAACGAAATATAACACATTGTTGCGCGCAGACTAAAGGACTTCTACGAGTTTGGTGCTAGGTCCTACCTAACAAAAGGGATTGTTGGACCTAATATTACAGTGTGGAACTAAAGGGTAGATGCCTTGCTCCCTAGTCGTATCTATGGCCTCGAGAGCGTACGTTCAGCTAGTGAGTTAGGTATTTCGGCCGATGAATGCAAACTGTGGTTTGAGGCTTCTATCAAATCTATAGGCTGATATACCTCCATCAAGGCTATCAAGTAAACATATGCAAAGTACATATCATGCAACTCAAAGAATCAAAGAGGCGCTTCAAAGTCTTTTGAAAACGCTTCTTGGTTTTTGGAGAAAATGGGAACAAGAGCCCGTCATAGCATCTTTAAAACTTATAACATTAAAAGGCAATAAGAACAACATGAATTGACAAGGGGTTACTTTAGAAGATGGCCTACTCCTCCAATCTCCTCCTTCTTCACAAAATCACTCTTACACTAGGTTTTAGGTTTCTTGACTGTAGGGGTGGCTAAAGGTCGAATGGGGACCTTATATAGGGGATGGAGGCGTGGTGTTGTCTGGGAAAAGTGGATAATAGGTTAAAATGATTTTCTGGGTGTCGCCAGACGACGGTACTATTACACGTGGATAAAAGAGTTCAATCAGTGACGTTCGTCGAGTATTGCCGACGGGTCAAAGACTAGTCAACAAACATACGAGGTAGTCCCCTATGCGCACGCCCTCACCAAGACAGAGGCATATGTATGGGTGGTCCCTGGCGTATGTCCTCACTAAAGGTCAGGTACATACGTACGGGTGGTCCCCTAGCTGTACATACGGTCCGAAAGGGTGAAAATTTAGGTTTTGCTTCAAGACTTGATTATAAATGAGGGCTTGGGTCTTTTGTTATAAAACTATGTTTTATGAAATCCTTAACCATATTGAGTCTTTAATCCTTTGTTAAAAACGGTTGTTTTTTTAATGGGGTATTACACCTCCTCCCTTTTCACTCCTAGACCCTGCTCATACTCATCAGCAAACACAACTGCCACCCAATTGACTTTCATGTCTGCGATGATTTCCCCCTGACCTTTTGGATTTGGAGTATATTTTATTCAAATAGAGGTGGGTACTCCTCCGGTCAGCCAATATATGGTTATGGACATGGGTAGAGTGACCTTACATGGTTTCAATGTAAACCTTGTAATTGTTTTCAATCGCCAAGTCTTGTATTTGACCCACTCACTTCCAGTTCCTTATCAGTGGTGCCTTGTGACTCTGCAGCCTATAATCACCTCAGTTGCAAGAACAGTTAGTGTCAATATGAGGTGGGCTACATGGACGGATCCTTCACGAAAGGCGTGCTTGTGCTCGAAAAACTCATGTTTGGAGGCATTGGGGTTCCAAATGTGTTTTTTGGGTGCGGGCCCTCAAATCATTGCTTGGTGATTGGAGCCAATGGCCTTCTAGGCTTTGGAGGTGGGCCATTGTCATTGCCAACTCAGCTTCGGCTACATGGATTGACTGACATCTTCAGCTATTGCTTGTCGCAGGGTATGGCTTTTGGGTCACCAAGTGCATTGCTACCCGCGGGAACCGCATGGTTCCTGTTGCTCCCCAATCCAAACACACTGACCTTTTATTATGTCGGCCTCTTAGGCATTGGGATTGAAGACATGCGACTGCACATTCTCGAAAACAATTATAAAAGGACAAAAAAAGGGATTGGGGGTGTTGAGTGGTCTTAGGCCTCTTTTTAACCCCAAAAGCTAGTTCTAGAGATGAACACTTATAAGTTGACCACCAGCCCCTTCCACAACCAATGTGGGATAACCCCAACAATCTTCTCCTCATATATCAAGCCTTGGGTGAAAGCAGAGATAACCCGCTTTCTCCCATGGTGTTGGATAGAGACTTGTTATCTGAACATGAGCTCTAATACTAGTGTTTAAAAACATGCAGTTTATTGACGTGGCAAACAGTAACTTATATTTGCCACGTCAATAAATTTTGACGTGTCAAAGTAGACACGTCAAAAAAACATTTTTAACGTGTTAGATTTTGACACGTCAAAAAGTTTTTGACGTGTCAACCTAACACGTCAAAAAGTTTTGATGTGTTAGGATGACACGTCAAAAATTTTTGACGTATTAGGTTGACACGTCAAAAACTTTTTGAAAATTTACAATTAATTATAATTAGGTATATATGTATTTAAAAAAGAAAAAATGTAGTGATTTAATTTATCATATTAGTATAAATTAATTGGTATATATGTATACATATATATCACATGTATGCCAATTAATATATATATATCATATATATACCAATTACACTAAACATAATCATACTATATATTAATGTATGCCAGGAAATTATCATGCATATATATGATATTAATTAACATATGCATGCATAATCATACTATTGTATACCAATTAATTAATATAATCAATCATTTTATTAATATTAATTTGAATATGATATTAATTATCATGCATAAATCAGTCTAGTAATATTAATATCTAGAATATTAAATTATTTATTCTCTAATTAGTTTTAAGTATATTGTATGGATAATGCATGTGTTATATAAGATGAAAAAATGATCATATAATAGAATAAATAGATTATATATATTAAAATTTAAAACTTTAAAAATTTAAGTTGGTATTGTTTGATGTGTCACATGTCATTATTAGACAGGCCAAAAATTTTAATTAACTATAATTAAAATTAATTAGGTTGTAAAAAATTAAGATTTGAATTGGCATGAAAACTTAATTTTATCATATTAGTATAAATTAATTGGTATATACATATATATCACATGCATGCCAATTAGCTAGTATTATAATCATATACTATTGTACAATTAATATTATTACATGCATATGAATCAAACATTTCATTCATATATGATATGAAATTATCATGCATAAATCATTCTAGCTAGTAATATTAATTAATTAATTCATTAAACAAATGAATTTTATTATATGTATATCTAGAATATTAATTTGTTTATTCTCTAATTAGTTTGAAGTATATTGTATGGATAATGTGTTATATAAGAGAAAAAAATGATATAATAAATGATATAAATTAAGTAAATAAATGATATAAATTAAAATTTTAAAGTATTAAATTTTTTTAAAAAAATGCTCTTGATGTGTCACATGTGGACACGTCAAGAAGTTTTGACGTGCCACATGAAGAGTTCTCGACGTGCCATGTGGCACGTCAAGAGTTTTTGACATGCCATGTGGCATGTCAAGACTCTCCTCGAGAAGGCGCGTCTGCCAGCTGCCTTCCCTTTCTTTTTTTTTTTTTTTATTCTTTCTTTCTTCTTTCTTCTTCCTTCTTCCCTCTCTTTCTTTCTCTCCCCTATGCAACTCAAGCTGCAAACCCAAACCATCCGCCATTTTTTTTTCTCGATCAGCCCTCTGCAACATTTCTCTCACCCGCGTCCTCTCTCTCAGCCCGGCCGTTCTCTAGGCCTCTTTTCACATTGTCTCTTTCTCTCGGTGGTTCTCTCTCTCTCCCTCCGTGGTTCTCTCTCTCACCGGCGCCCGTCATCGCCGCTGCTCCCTCCGATGACCATGCGGTCTCCGATCGACTCTCAAAAATCAGGTATATATATACCTGATTTAATATATATATATATACACAGTGGGTTAAGAGAGCAGGGATAGATTATATATATATAAACTCATTTATTTATTTATTTATATAAATAAAAAAATTATATAAATATGCAATTTACAGTGTATATTATTATATAATTATATATTGTTGATGTAGTTATATTAGCAAATTCTTTTTACATGTTAGCTAATTTATTTATTTGCTTAAGATATATGTTATGTATTACTTGTTTGACATATATGTTTTCTATATGGTGAAAATATTGTTTAATGTATTTGCATGCATGCATGCAAAATTACGTACCCTTATAGTTTGAAATTAGTTTTTTTGTACAGGATTTTGCATTTACATTTAAACCCATATTTTGTGTAGGTTTTGCTTTTGCACATTATCGTAACAAAAAAAAAAAAAAAAATACACAAATAAGAAATGGATATCTATTTTGGTCATTAATTTATGATTAGATTTTGTAAATTTAGAATAAGTATGTAAATGCTAAGATCGAAAAAGAAAGTAAGAAACAACTAACATAGGTTGCTGAATTTATTTTATCTACACTTCCCATACAAATGCATAAATGCTATAATAAACGGAAAAAAGAAAACCAACATTTAACCTCGCTAGCTATATCTAATTTATTTAGGGTCCCTATATATAAAAAAATTAATTTTGGTCTTACAAATTTAGATTATGTAAATATCATAAAAAACGAAAACAATGAAGTGGATCCGCAGGATGACATTGATTACATCCGACAAGACTTAGATCCGTATGTGGTTAAAAAAAATTTACTGTAATAATATGTATAGTTCACATTATTTGACGTGTTTAATGTTATTTCTTTTACATTGATTTGTTATTGTGGTGCATATTTTATCTATTATATACATAATTAATTGGGTATGTTATGTGTTTCGCAGGTTGACATGAGCACGAAGGGGAAGAGTAGATGACGAGGGTCCCTACATATAGATGACCAGGGGTATAGACCCTTACTTCCTAAGCATGGGGAAGGGTCTCAGCAGGTTCCGTTTCACACGGAGACCTCATATGATCTTGGTACTCTGATACCTACCATGAGCGAGATGGAGCTATATGCACATGGTGAGGTAGAGTGGTTGTTCCCCCCCGAGTTGAACTCAAGTATCCCATACAGTGAGTCATCGCAACCGGATGACAGCGAGACACAATACTATGGGGAGCACGTGGATGATGGCTCAGGTGACTCGGAGCCCGATGATCCTCCAGAAGTGTTGGGCATTCGCCAACTCCGGACAATAAGTAAGTATATATGCTTCAAATACCTATATTGAATACGTATAAAATTTATGTAGTTACTATTAAATTCTAAATAATTAACATTTGCAATTATTAATGTGTTAGGCATCGGGCGAGACGGGAGCACCCAATTTCAGATGGTGGACATCCCACCATTGAACAAGACGTGGGAGGTCCCCCCCGGGCAAAAAGTCATGTGTGAGTACAATAAGGCGTGGTAGCCCATAGGATTTAGCAGGATGAAATTCAGAAGGTCGACCGGCAACGTCATAAGGGCCGAGAATTATGTTAGGCTACGAGATGAATGGGCGAATGTACCTCCCCATGCGAAGGAAGATATATGGGACACCTTGATGGTATGGTTAAATTCTTTCTCCTATTTTCGCACGTGTATTTCAATATTTTAAATGTTGTTAATGTGTGAAATTATACGCCTAAATTTTTCAACTTATGTAGATTGAGTTCTACATGCCGTCTGAGTACGATCTCGAGGTGATTAAAAGGGACTCGTTCAGAGACATGGGCGTGAAGCTGAAGAGTTGGAGACACTCTATAAAACGCTCGTTAAAAATCATGCCGAGCAATACTCCGACAGTGAAAGCGAGAATGGGTGACGCTGCCGTTAGGGAATACAACGCCGAGGACTTGAATGTCTTGTTGGCGAAATGGTGCGATCCGAAGAATCAGGTAGGTTCGGAGTGTAGTGGAATTAATTGTAATTGTTTAATTTCATTAATTGTAATTGTGTTAGGCCTGACATTTTAAGAGTGATATACATGTAAGAGTTTGCTGTCAAGATGAAGGCATTGCGAGCAAAAAACAACACACCTCACTGCATCGGTCGATGAGCTTCGCTAGGGCGACATATTAAGAGGTATTTATATATCTTTACCGCATATATATATAAAATCGGTTGTTTAGGTCTATGTTTTCCTAATTTTTTTTTTTTGATTGTATTGATTTTTTTTCTATGCAGACCTTATCCTTGGGCACTGCTCCGACTCGGGTACAAAGTTACATCACGACTCACATGAAGAAGGGTGGTGGCTATCCAAATGAAGTGGTCAGGGAGAGATGCGTAAGTATTCAAGCATATATATTTTGATAAATTATTTATGATTAACGTTCCTTATACGAGATACTAACTTGTTTTTTAATGTAAAGGAGAGGATGAGAGAATTGATGCCCACTGACCCGACAAATACTAAGACCGTGACAGAAGGGACAGTACGGTGGACACCTGATGACGCGTATGCTTAGGCGCACGAAATAAGCCTAAGTATGCTAGCAGGGTCCGCCAGGTGGGTCCGAATGTGCTGCCGGTGCGGGGCAGCATACATTCGTACTATACACCGTCCCAGACACAGTCTCAAAATTCTTGGAGCTCCTCGTTCTCATAGATGACGGATAGAATTAGAGAACTTGAAGAGGAGCGGGCACAAGAAAGACGTGTGATGGAAGAATAGCAGGCAGAACAAAGACATGCAATGGATGAGATGACGAGGCAGATTGAAGAACAAAAAGCCCAGATAGCAGAGGAAGATGCTATGATTGAGGCCCATTTTCGCCAGATCGAGGCCATGTTTAGGTCGACGTCTGGATCTGCGCCCCACAGAGGTAATGATATATTTTATGTTGTTTTTGTAACAAATGTTAACTATCAAAAACCCCTAGTTACAACAGTCCATTTTAGAACTAACGTATATTTGCATCACTGTATAGACTAATTTTGAATTTTTGTATTGATTATTATTGGTTCATAACTCATTTGCAGGTAATACAGATTAAGAGTTGGGGATGACTGTGTTGAGTTGGGCGCCACACGTCATTTATCATCATTGTTCATTAAGTTCTATATACATGCTATTGTTTATTGTTTTGAATATAGTTAGATCAAACTATATGTTTGTTGAGACTAATTAGAACTTATTTCTAATAGATAGTCCAGAAGTGTTTTATTATATATTTGTTTTGCCTTGTGTTGGAACGTGTTTTTGATGTATATATATGTTTTATTATGTGTTGTGTTGGAATGTAGTATGTGTGTTGGAATTTTGTTTAATGAAGTTGTGTTGAAATTTCATACATATTGAATGTATTAGAAATTTGATATGTATTAGATATTGGATATGTATAAGATATTGGATATATATTATGGGATATTGGATATATATTATTGGATATTGAATATATAAACTTGGATATTGGATATATAAACTTGAATATTGGATTGGATTGGATATTGGATTATCTGGATTGGATTGTATTGGATTATGTGGATTAATGGATTCTATTGGATTATGTGGATTATGTATTGGATTATGTGGATTAATGGATTCTATTGGATTATGTGGATTATGTATTGGATTATGTATTGGATTAATTAATGGATTCTATTGGATTATGTGGATTATGTATTGGATTATGTATGTGGATTATGTATTGGATATTGGAATCGGATTTGGATATTAGAAATATTGGAATATTGAAATTTGAATTATTGTATTGGAAAATTGTAATCGGGAATATTAGAATTGTCATTTCTTATATATATATATATATATATCCAGTTTGATCCCCAGTAAAAAGTAGTCCGAGTCCCTTTGGACCATGCAGAATAACTTTTAACTTCTTGTTTGGCAAATAATCTGCCCCCATCATCGAATCTACAACAACAACAATAACAATTCACTGCCAAGTGGAAAAGGAAAAGAAAGAGAATTTGAGTCATGAATGAAAGAGGGTTTAGTGTACTCACGATGGCATTTCATACAACTGGACAGAATTGTTATTACAAGAGCAATATAAGGATGGTTTGCTATTCCCATCCCTCATCCCGCAGAAAGCAACAACACCCTATTACACACAAATTATGAAATTGGGTCCCGTTAGCATAGGTCTATATACCATACTTCAACTACTATCAAAGCCATGAGCAAAAGAAAAAATGGGCCAGGCAACAAACGAGCATAAATATATAATTTAAGGATTGTGGTGCTTGAATAACTTACGTGTTCTTCACGATATGTATAGATTGCTTCCAAATTACCCCTTTCATTCATAGCCCAAGCTTTTACTGTGCGGTCCAAAGAACCAGATAACAAATAATCCTCCTAGCAAATAAGAGACGTCACAGTATCAGCATGATCATCCAATGTCATAACACACTCTAAAGTTTTATGATCCCAAACCGATTAACACGAAATAGAGATAGTATGAAGAGTGATAAAAGAAACAGTCAAGCAACTACATATATCAACATTAAGTCAAATAGCTTTACCAAAATATTGTGCAAATATTTACATAGTGAAACTCAATTAATCAAGTGAAGGAACACAATCATGATAGTCTCAATTGCTTCAAGCCCGAAAAATAATGGAATGACATAATTGCTTACACTATCTATGTTGCAAAGAAGATAAAAGTAATCAGATAACATACAATTAATAAATAAATAAATAAGACACAAGGTCAGCCCCAAGAACACTCAGTTAGAAGTAAATCCGACTTTTATGCTTGAAGCATCCAGAACAACTGAAAAGTAGTTCAATATGCAGCTACCATAAGAGTAGAGAAAGAAGCAAAATACCATCATTTTTTTAATAAAAATCAAAAGTGTCACGTCAAATCACTACTAATGAGAACAAAAGTATTATTTATCTTAATCACGTACAAACTTACCCTTATTGTGTGGTCCTTAGAACCTGAATACAACCACTTGCATCCAACAGTTAAAGATACTACGTCTGATGTGTGTCCTTTAAGAGATGCGACAGGTTGGAAAGGGGGATTAGTTTCAGTAGTGCACTTCCACGCTAAAATAACACCATCCTGCGGTTACAAGTAACAATGAACCCTTTTTTGTGATCCGTGGGTCAGGCCATAACCCACGCTGGGTCGCAGCCATGACCCAGTGTGGGCCTGCTGACCCATGGGAGTCAAGACCCGCCTAGTCACCGTAATAAATGTGCATTAAGCCATAACCAATGCAAATAATCTGTCAGAAGAGTACAACTGGCTCTCCATGTGATCCAGCTGAACCTGTGTTTGGACGCAATAAGAGACGCTACAATGCAAACAGCCAAGTCAGACGGTAATAACACCTATCAACAAACCGCAAAAGGATCCTTATCCCATTTGGCAATCTCATGCACACATCATTTATAACTGCAATAATATTTATGGAAGGGACCAAACAAAAATTGTGTGAAGAAACTATCTAGCTTCGAATTCGTAGATAAAAGAGTCCAATTGCCACAAAACAAGTTGCTCCATGCATGTTGGGGCGTATTCAAACTTGTCAGATACGGGTAAATTGTGGAAATAATGTTGGAACTTAAAAGATCTTCTTTATAATACCAAGGCCGGCCCAACCGCTAACTCGGCACTTAGAGTCTTAGATTTTTAAGGCCTAAATTTTTTTTTTTTAAGGTCCGAAATATTTTTTAATAAGGCCAAATAAAATTTGCTTAAAAGATCTCAACATGCTTTCTTGAGGCTCTCAACATGCTTTAAGAAAAATATTATTATTTGTTTATAATATCAAGGCTCCAACATACTTTCTTGAGGCCTTTAATATGCTTTAAAAAAACAATATATTTTTTTTTTTATAATATAGAGACTTTCTGCACAGCGGCCACGAGGCCCTCAACAGTCAACATGTTTAAAAAAATATATATATATTATTTGTTTATAATATTGAGGTCCTTTATAAAATAAGAACGAAAAAATTAAAAAAAAAAAAAAAAATCTAAGAATCCTACAGACTTGCATGTTGTGGTTATTTTGCAAAAATAAAGCCCCTCACAAAAGGTTAGAATGTTCAACTTTTTATATTTCAAAAAGGTTAAAATGGTTATTTTGCAATCTACGAAAATGTTGAAAGATAAAAATAAGCCTGTTTAATTTAAGTATAAAGAACAAAGAGTAAGGGCACAATGGTAATTTTAATCTCAAACAAAATATTACTAAATGCGAAATCGGTGCTTATTAGGTAAAAATCCCATGCCATATTAAAATAAATATTATTTAATTAATATTTAAATATTAAAAAAAATAAGGCCAAATTTTAAAATTTTGCCTAAGTTCCCCAAAGACATTGTGCCAGCCCTGATAATACTATATTAAATTATTATTTATTCTAAAAAATTAAAATGATAAAATATAATAAATTGAAGTTACGTCTGGTACTTGTAAAAAATACTATTATATTAGGAAAAAAAAAACAAACACTTTTATTAAAAATGGAAGAACGTTGAATCGAATAGCCATGACATTTGTTAAAAGAGTTTTAGGTATGGTGTTGACAACACGTTCTTGACCTTGATGCTTTCTTCACGTTCCCACAACCAATGCAAAAAAGCTAAAGCGTCAAGAATTCTACTGGTACCTATACCGGAGAAACTCCTATGCGTAAGTTAGTTATTTGAAGAAAGTGTATGATTAAATACACAAGATTTATTTAGGAGAAATTGCACTTAAGACACATAAACTATTACGCATTTTGAAAAGACTCCTTAAATTTTAAAAACTCTCAATTTCACCCATTGAACTTTCAATGTGATGCAATGTATCCTCATCTATCAGATTTTAAATGTTAAAAGTTATAACATGACATTTATACCGTTGACTTTTTTATAAAATTACAAATTTACCCTTAATTTCAAATTAAAATTAAAAAAAAAAAAAAAAAAAAAACAAAAATCGAAGGGTAATCTGGTTTTTTCAGTCATTTTTGTTAGGGGTTAACGGCTGAATCTGTCGAAAGGGGTCAATTGAATTTGAAAGTTCAAATGGTTAAATTGAGAGTTTTTGAAATTTGGAGAGTTTTCACAAAACGCGTGATAGTTCAAGGGTTTAAAGTGAAGTTTCCTCATTTATTATTCAGAGGAGAGAGAATTTATGTTAAATTATTCATAATAAATTTTAGGAAAAACTTTAAAAGACCTTTCTCAACTTCCACTTGTTTTGACCGTACCCCTCTAAAGTTTAAAAACTTTAAATTATGAGTATTGAACTTTCAATTATCTCATTCTGTTAGAATTTTCCCTTAATTTTTGTCAAAATGCCCAAAATACCTTTTTTTTTTTGATAAAAAATAAAATAAAATATTGCAAAGATGTTTTTTTATAAAAATAAAAATAAACGCCTGAATATTTAAAATTTTTTATTTTATTTATTTATAATAAAAAAATGGGTATTTTGAAAATTTTGAAAAGATTTAACAAATTTTTTTTAAAGAAAATGGAGTAATTGAAAGAAATTAAAAGTTTGATACCCTTAATTGAGAGTTTTTGAACTTTGAGTAATACTTTCAATACCCATAGAAGCTTAGAGAAATTTTGTAAAGTTTCTCTTAAATTTTGAGTTATTAAAGCTGCATCTTTCATAAATCAAATACATAACACACAAAATTCATCTTAAAACACATTATAAACACAGAAAAAATACAACTTTTTGTCACAATTTTAACCAATTTTATTGAGAAAATCAGCTATTTTATATAATATGATATGCTATGGTAGGGGGGTAAATTAAATCAAATTTTGACATGGAAGGCATGGACAAAGTTTGTTTACTCAGATGGGTTAAATACCTTTATGTTCATGTGATTTAACAAATTTATTTTTTGCCACATCGGTTTGATTTTGAATCATAGATGATACCTCGATAATGACAAGAAACGGAGATGGTACATCCGTCAAAAGTTGACGGAAATCCACGTCAATACCCTTAAAAATCAACATGTATTTGTATACATGATTAAAAATAAAAACATAGAAAATTTTAAAACTAAAATTATTCAAAACATTAAAAAAAAAAAAAAAAAAAAAAAAAAAAGAAAAAGAAAAGGTGGCTTGAGCCTTCCTTTGGCCAAAATAGGGGTGGCTTGAGCCACTCTGGCTGGTTTAAGGGTAGTTTGGCCACCCCAACTTACAAAATGGAGTGATCGAAACAACCCCAAGGATGTTGGGGTGGCTCGACCACCCCTATGGCCTCTAATAATTTTTATGAATGTTGATGTGAATTTTAGTTAACTTTTGGATAGAAGTTGAATGAAAGTATATTTTTATTTTTATCTATCATCGATATATTATCTATGGTACAAAATAAAACCACCAAAGTGACAAAAATAAAATTGTTAAATAACATGCAACGAAAAAAGTATTTAACCTAATGATATCATAAACATACAAGCTACAAGCGCAAAGTAGCTTTTATTTATTTATTTTTGGTTAAATACTCTTTTGCCCCCTAGGGTTTCAACAGCTCATTTTTTCCTCTTAGGGTTTTATTTTTATCATAAGAGGTACTTGTGGTTTTCATAAAGACCAAAATGGTACTTCCGTTGAAATTTCATCTAAAACTTAACGAACACCGTGTCAAGACCAATCAATATCAGCACGTGTCATATAACTAATTTTATTTTGAACAAAAACATTTTTAAAAAAATTAAAAAGATTAAAAAATATATTTTTTGAAAAAAAAAACAAAAAAAATTGGGGGGTGGCTATCGCCATTGGCGGTTGGCTGGCCACCCCCTTTGGCCATGGGGGTGGCCAGGCCACCCCCATCAGGCTGGTATGGGGCACCCCCATGGTCAGATGGTGGATGCTGGGCCACCTTCAAGGAGCCCAAGGGGTGGTCGAAACCAGCCCCAGTGACCGAGCCACCCACATCCAACTGTTTACCTTCTTCCTTCAACATGTTTTTGGACCTTCCTCGCTCATTTCCATCTGGGTTTTCTAAAACATCATTGATTTTCTGAAGGAACAAATTGCTATGATCCATTTTCTTTTTGGGTTTGGAAGATTTTGAATATCTATGACGAAGAGCTTCATTACCATCAACAATGCCATTTTACATGTCTTCTTTTTCTGTTTGGTTGCTTGGCTCTTAGGAGGAGCAGATGTTGATGTAGCTCCAATGGAAAAAGCAGAAGGAAGCTCAGTATAGGGTAGGCGATTAACCGATTACCGATTACCGACTTTAATTGAACCAATATTAACCGTAATCGATAGTTATCGGTCGTGTCGTTAAAAATTTTATACCGATAAGCTTATCGGTCGATTAAAAATTTTTATCGAAAACCGATATGATGATATGACCGATAAGCTATTTTAATTTTTTAGAATTTTATATTTATTATTGTAGCGGATCAATATAACAAAAAAAAAAAAGGCTTCAATAAGTTATTTTAGCCAAAAATATACTCTAAAATAACTAATTTTTAATAAACTATTTTAGGCTTTAGCCAAACAAAACGTATTTGGGCCTCCAAAACAATTAATTTTTGGCCCAATTAGCAACCAGTAAAAGCCCACAAAAGCCCAAACCGATTTATTCAACCGGTTAACCGACCGGTTAATCGATTACCGATATGACCGATAATTTTCAATTAACACTTCTTATCGGTCGGTAATCGGTTAGGATTTGGTTAACCGATAGCTTATCGGTTAACAGACTGATAAGCCCATTAACCGGTCCGAACCGACCGATACCCAGCCCTAGCTTTGAACTCTGTTGTACAAGGGTTTGTGGGTAATTGGTGGGGATGGTTTCGGCCACCGGCCACCCCCAAACCGGCCAGATGGGAGTGGCTAGGCCAGCCCCATGGCCAAAGGGGGTGGCCAGCAACCCCCAAATGGCCAAGGGCTACCCCCAAAATTTTTATTTTTTGAAAAAATATATATTTTTTAATCTTTTTAATTGTTTTTAAAAAATATTCTTTTAAAAAAATTAATTATATGACATGTGGCAATACTTGATTGGTGCTGACGTGGCGTTCTGTTAAGTTTTGGGCGAAATTTTAACAAAGGTAGGTTTTTATGAAAACCACAGGTACCTACTCATATGATAAAAATGAAACTGTAAGGGGGAAAAATAAAGTGTTGAAACCTTAGGGAGTAAAAGAGTATTTAACTTTTTTTCCTTTTTTTTAACGAAAATTTGTAAATTTCTTTGATGAAAAATTAAAAGTATAAAGCTCTTACATCCTAGAGCATACAGCTCTTACAATACAGAGTAAAAAGCTTTGAAAAATCATAGCCAAATGCTATGAGGTTATAAAGTCATAAAAATGACTTGAAGCTCCCGCTAACGCATGTACAATTATAATTAAGGAACATATATGCTTCGTGCAGACTAGATCTAGAACATGGGTAGCCCAAATACAGGAAAAAAAAAAAAAAAAGAATAAAGCGATGAAACACTAAAAATCGGCCGTGATAGATAAATTCCCACACCGATCTACTCCTCCTCGACTCAAAGGACGGAGACAATTCCCTTGGCAACACAAAGGCCGAGAATAAGAAGAAAAGAAAAAACCCACAAGCAAAGAAGTGGAAGAACACGACATCGTAGACATCCCAAGAAGACACACATTAAATGATGAGGATGATCAAATTTAAAATTGAATAAATTAGATTTAGATCTAAATCTAAATTTAAATTAAAATCATAAAAATAAAGAACGAAAGACACCACAAAAAAACACACTACCAAGAAAAGGAGGATTGAAAATCTCCTCAGTGATTTCTTTCTACAAAGGTGCGTTTACTAGTTGTGGCTAGGATCGATAAGTCAACAACTAAGGACCTACATGCTGACTGAAAGGCTATTAGGCTACTATCAAAGAATTTGAAAAGAGATAAATAATTTATAGAAAATATTAAATATGATACATATATTTATATGCTATGGTATGCTCTATGTTTTAGAATTATCTCTATTTCTGATTATTATTTTTTTTTTTAAAAAAATCCCATTGGTGACACTAACCTCTAATAAAAAAAAAAGGAAAAATATAAAAAAACCTCCTCAACTACCATAGTTTGATTTAGACCCCTAATGTTTCAAAAGTGATAAAGTAGCCCCCAAACTACCAAACTATTGCCTTTTGGCCACAAAGTTAGTCAAAACCGTCAGTTTGGACGGAAACAGCAAAACGACGTCGTTTTGTTGATGGGCTACTTTATCACTTTCTGAACATTAAGGGGTTAAAATGAAAACGGCTAGTAGTTTGGGGGTTTTTATATTTTTCCCAATTTTTTTCATAAAAGGGCATTGTAGTAACTTACCCATAACAAAGCGACGTCGTTTTGCGGTTTAAATCAAACGATGGTTTTGACTAACGAGTGGTCAAAATGCAATAGTTTAGTAGTTTGGGGCTACTTTATCACTTTTGGAATATTATGGAACTAAATCGAAAATGGCTAGTAGTTTGGAGGGCTTTTAATATTTTGCCAAAAAAACGGATAATATTTTAACATTTATTATGTTTATTTATTTATTTTTGTACATTATTATGTTTATTTTTATTCATGACATGTAACTTCTAAAAAAAGTAGATTTGTTTCTTCTTTTTTTTGATATGTCACTTTTGGAGTAATGATATTGGCTACACTATGCACGTCGGTGACGTGGCACATGCCACGTTTGCCAAGATTAAAAAAATAAAAAATCCAAAATCCTGCGTCAAAAACACATTCCCCCGTCCATTTGATTTCCCCCCAAAATTTTCCCCAAACCATTCTCCCTCCAAACCAACCGTCATCTCCTCTCCCCACTGTCACTGCCGCCGACGACCCCAAACCCTTTCTCCCGAGAATCACATTTCATTTCCCCCCTTTTTCTCCCCCAACCCATTTTCTCCCCCCACCGGCACCGTGAGTCCTCTCATCTCCCCACCGTCACTGCCGCCGACGAGCCCAAAACCACTCCCCACCGTGCGATGACCAACTCTACCACGCCTGGGACCCTCACCGACCCGGCCCATTGGCACTGCCGTTAAGGTCAACAGCGCAGACTCCGATATCGCCTTCAATTGTGCCAGGTGGCCTCCACCATGCCAAGAAGGCCATGGCCTCTTGAGACCCTCGGGCTCTTTGAGATTTTTACAAGGTTGAGAAACCAAGGCAAAGTTAGAAAACCATTTCATTTTGATTTTATTTCCACATCTTTCACTTTCTGCTTTGTCTATTACGTTTCAATTTCGTTTTCAAATTTTTCATGGGTTATTCTCTATTTCAAATGGGTTGTTGGTATTTCGTTTATTTTATAAATAGAGATAATGGTGAAATATTTGTCCTAGAGTTTTCTATTGCTTGGTTCTTCTTATCCTTTGCCCTTCCAGAAATCTCCTTTTCATCAATGTCTCTGTCAGGTACTTTCTCTTTATCTTTCTCGCATTAGATTTGACTGATTGGTTAGCTTCTAGTGCTTGTTTTACTTAGTGACTTATGGAGCTTTGTTGGAAAAAGATTTGTGAAGAAGAAAAGAAATGGGTTTATCTCGGTGTTTTATTTCCTTTTGACCAATGTGATGATATGATTGGCTTAGTGTCTTGCAGATCCAGTTCATGATTTTCTGTTGTTTGCATTGTGATGGCTGATCGATGGTTACAAATTGTAAATTTTAATGTATTTTCATTGGTTGGGTGCTGGAATTTAGACTACTGAGCATACATTGAATAAGGTACAAATATGAGAAATTATCATTTTGCTAGATTTTTTTTTTTTTTTGTGTGTTTCTATTTGGACCATTGTAATTGGTCTCTGTGTTATTTTTTCTGCATAGGATGAAAAGGTTTAGTAATTTCTAATTAATCACTCAAGATAACTTTTATGATGTTGGAAAATTTTATTTCAGTACTAAAATCTTGCTTTCTTACTTCTAATTTTTAGTGGTCTTGTAGCTTAATAGTTAGTTTTAGATTCAAGTCGTCATGTTTGAGAATCTTGTAGTGTAAAGGGTTACTGCAAGATTTGGCTCAATAATTAAACATGATCCTAGCATAAGAAGAAAGGACATGAGGAGCACATTAATTCATTTAACGTACATGTAAACGTTACATAACTTGTGTGTCCGATCTTTCCTTTGATGACTTTAGCCCATTTCTTTTTGAACTGTATAAAGAACCTTTATGGTAGTATCTCTTTAGATCAATTATAATTTTTGCACAGGGCCTCATCGTTGTTGTAATCGCTTGATGTTGGTAGTTAGTAAGGCCAACAAGGATTGAGTTACCTCTCGCAAGTTGGGCTTGTCTATGGTTTTGGCATGCAAACTTTATGTATCATTTTTTGCGAGGTCATACTCGCATTTAGTCTTTTTTGGCGTATAATATTTGATACCTTATTAGAATGTCACCAAATTAAAGAATCATATATGGTTGGAATTTCCAGCATTTCTCTAAAAAAACATACATATTTTAAGGGAATTAGTAAAATTTCTACACATTATGTATGATCCTAACCCATTTCCAGTGCATAATAGTTGAAATTTCCCACACATAATTTCTTGAACAAACTATGGTCATAATAATATATTTAGTGTTACCATTTAGATTCTGTGTTGTAATCTCCGCTAGTACTATGCCCTATTTTTAGCTTACAGTTGAGATTCATTAGTGCCTATGTACTCTTTCCCATGCTTTGCATTTTTCATTAGTGCCTTTGTATTTTTGATTAAGTTAAAGTGAGAAAAGATCTCAACTAAACATTTCAATTTTGAGGAGGGTTTAGCAGCTAAGGAAACAACAAGAGAAGGCAGTGGCGGACCCAGAAATTCGTCCATGAGGGGCATGGTTTTTTTTTTTTTTTTTTTAATAAATACAAAAAATAAAGTTTAACAAAAATATAACAAGCCGAATAAGTGAATAATTCAACAAAAATTTTAATTATGTTCTAAAACATGTAAATATAATTTACAATTTGTTTTGTCACGACTAGCACTAAGGCAATTGTCATCGACAAGTCTTCATACCTTGGAATCGCTTCATGATTTATTCATTACTGATAGTTTTGAATATATCTTTCTCAATATACGTAACCTAGGCATTAAATGATGGCTTTTGTTTTACCGAGGTTTAAATGATTTTATAGACAATTAGATTTAAAATGAAGGGCCACGATTAACAATTGAAGAATTTTTAATTTTTTTTCAATTGAAAATTTTTTAATTTTTTCCCAATTAAAGGAGATCCGGATCCGAATTTGCAGCCTGGCAGGCCTAACGCCTGGCCTGCCCCCTTGGCCAATGGCCTTGGACTTGTCTTGCACGTATCCCTTGGAGGCATAATTATTTTTTGTCTTGTGTGTTATGTCAATGAGAACATATTATAATTTTATTAATTTATAATATTATTTTTTCCACTCCAAAGTCCAAAGCAGCTCTACACTGCATAAAATTGTCAAATGAAAAAGTGCATTTGAAAATTGAACTGTTCATCATCTTCAAGCTTTCAACATTTCATTTTTCTGCAAGACTGCAACATTCAAATTCTTAAAAATTTTCAAACTTCAACGGAGCATAATATGGCCAGAGCTTGAGGAAGAGGGCATAATCATGAGTAAGAGGGGTATAATTAAGACATAAATTTTTTTTTACTATACTCAGGGGGGATTTTTGGGAGTTGAGGGTGGGCGGATGCCCCCTCGAACCCCCCTGGATCCGCCCCTGAGAGAAGGAGCTTGATGGGTGAGAGCGTATGCCAGTCACTTCTTTATTTCCTCAGTTTGGTTTCAACTATTAGTTTCTTGTTATTATTTATTTGTGCATTAGATATGTGCTCACTGTTTAATTGTCTCTCATGAAATGATAGTTGCTCAAAATGCAATGAGTTTACAAGTTGGTGTAAGAGACATCATCCAAGCAGGACATGGAGAGCGCTATCAGGTTCTCATAATTTTTTTCTTCTTCCTTTTGATTTTGCTAAAATGTTCTTGTACGTGCTTGATATCTGTCACATGACATGGAGAGCGCTATCAAGTTCTCAGAATTTTTTTTCTTCTTTCTTTCGATTTCCTAAAATGTTCCAATGGGTTGGGTAGATACGAAAACTCATGTGTCATTTATATATGTGTATATTTATAATGTTTTGTGTGTGTTCAGTTGTTGTTGATTGCTTGTGTTCTTGTTTGAAAATTTGCGAACTTATTGGTGGTATCCTAATACATATATGCTACTTAAGGTTAAAGCTTAGCCTTCATTTAGATGGAATCAGGGAAAGGATATTTGTTTGTGGTGTTGAATAAGGCCAATGTAATCAAGATATGAATTTGTACCATATAGAGTTCTTAAAGCCAGACAAAACTTCTTAAAAGCTTTTTTGACTGAGGGGTTACTCGAGTAATGAGTGCTTTTATCAAGAGTAGAAGATGATTTAGCTTCTAATTTCGTGTCTCAAAAGTGCACGCTAGGATTTATTAATAAATTTTCTGGCATTTTGTTTTAAGAAGCAAAATTTTGCATTTCATTTTTATTGGCTGAGGAGTGCTTCTAAATGGATAGTAAATGATATTATTATATGGAATTTGATGTTGAAATATGATGTTCGTATGATTGCTAAGATTTTATGCTAAGCTTTACTTTGTTAACCTAATTGATGATTGGTACGTGATCCATATGTATGTGTGCTACTGTGGGGAACTTTCCTAACGCAATTGCATTTCTTGATGACAGGCATTGCCTCTTTCCTGATGTTAAAAGATCATGTTCTACAATATGGCTGAGAAAAGACAGCAATTATTTCCTTCATGTGACTAAACATAAGATTCTTTTGTTATTCTGTTTTTATCCTCCTGATTCACTGTGTATTTGATCGGTAGTAGGTACCTAGTGATTTGTACATAAAATTGATTATTGGAATGCTCCCAACTCTTGGCCTTATGTAAAATTAATTATTCTATGTGTAAGTTTGTTTCATCTCATTTGATTCTTTTAGCATGTGTTTGCAAGAATTTATGATGGAATTAATCATTCTCAAAAAATTGTGAAGGATTAGTTGTTCGTTTGATAAAAAATGGTTAAGTGGGGGAGTGAAGGAAAATACTGAATCAAAAAACAGATGCAGTATAATGTAACCTCTTCCTTTTGGCAAACATGCGAAATACTTACAAAATAATAAAATAAGCCTATTTAGGGTATCACTTGAATACATTTTAGTAATGAATTTGTACATCAATAATTTACAATAAGCAACCAAGCAACTCATCATAGAAAACCCTGAGGACCTGCGATCCCATGAGTTCGATTACATTAAGGGGTTTTGTGCAACCAGAACATGCAAAGAGATATATTAAATATATAAGGAGTTGAGGCCCATCATGGCTATGCCGAAGACTACAACTGATGCAATACAGCATGAATGGCCTTCAGATGAAGCTACATCAAAATCAAGTACCAATCATCAATTAGGTTAACAAAGTAAAGCTTAGCAGAAAATCTTAGCAATCATATGAACATCATATTTCAACATCAAATTCCATATAATAATATCATTTACTATCCATTTAGAAGCACTCCTCAGCCAATAAAAATGAAATGCATAATTTTGCTTCTTAAAACAAAATGCCAGAAAATTTATTGATTAACCCTAGCATGCACTTTTGAGACACAAACTTAGAGGTTAAACCATCTTTTACTTTTGATAAAAGCACTCATTACTCGAGTAACCCTCGATCAAAACAGCTCTTAAGTTCTGACTGGCCTTGAGAACTCTATATGGTACAAACTCATACCTTGATTACATTGGCCTTATTCAACACCCCAAACGAATCTCCTTTCCCGATTCCATCTAAATGAAGCCTAAGCTATAACCTTAAGCAGACATATGTATTAGGATACCATCGATAAGTTCACAAACCTACTCTTCATGCTACACTCTCTTGCTAAATTGTCAAGCATGAACACAAGCAATCAACAACAACTAAACACACACAAAACATTATATATATATATCTATATATATATACACATTAGTTTTCGTATCTACCAAATTGATTAGAACATTTTAGTATCTATCCATAACATGAAAATTTGCTTTCTTTCATCCTCAAACTTTAAGTTCCATGGCTTGGGTGGAGTCGATCAATTACATTGGGCTCATCGGTTCACCACATTCTCCACTGCAATACCTAAATAAATATATGGAAGGAAAGCGAAGTTTAAGGCACTCGATGCTCCTTGTGTTGGTTCAACATAAAGGAAAATGAGAACTAATCTAGGAATTTCAGATTCCAGATAAAAAAGTGATTTGAAGTATTCAACATTGCTATATTCCATCATCAAACATCCAAAGAACAATCAATACAGCAATTGTGCATGTTCTACTCTACATGGTGGCACAAAACATCCACCCCTAGAGAATAAATAATGATCAAATACTTTTAACCATCCATTAGGCACAAACATTCGACATTTATTTACAAAGCAATCATCCATGGGCAAGATGCTTGAGGTTATGACAAATTAAAAATGTGATTGCACTATCAATTCTACCAATCCTCCCATGAAAAATATATTGCTCAATGGCAGAAAATTGGAAGATGTTCACCCCAATGTTGCTCCATTCACTTATTTTTGTATTAATGGACAAAAATCAATTAATAGCTTACACAAGTTGAAAAACCATAAGCAACGAGTATGCGAGAAGAAGCTACGAATCAACAAAGAACGAGGGAAAGGTTAAAAGAGACCAAAAAGAAAGAAAGGAAAAATAAATAAATAAAAAGAGTTGGGGATTTCAAAATTAAGCTCTAGCCTCAATTATAACATGTTGCGAGCCACTTTTGAATCAAAGACAAGTTCATTATCCATTTTACATTGATGGTTCATCGATCCGTACAAATTTCAACTTTGCAAACAAGTTTAAGGAGAGCTTAAGGTCTTGGGTCCATGGCGGGACACTCAAAACAAAACATTTGACAATAACACAACTCTACTAGAATAGACAACGATATCTTAGAATGGGAACTTGAGAGAGTTTATAGGTGCTCCAAATGAATCAATAGCTATTCATATACTTTTCTAATGACCACCAAATGGCTTTTTCCTTCTTAATGAGGTGAATACGAGAATGTGCTTTTGGAAGGTATTTACATAGAATTGACGCTCATAAACAAAACAAAGGTGTTCACATACAATTAGTATTGGTGGGCGGCTTTTGGCTTTTCTCCTTCATATATTCAGAGGCATCATAAAAGTTATCATCTGAGTGATGAAGTAGATTTTGCTATAGACCTTATCATCATATGCAAATAACATCGAGACCAATTACAATGATCCAACAAAAAAAAAAAAAAAAACTCAATTTTCTAACAAAATTATATTTCTCAAGTCTGTACCTTATTCAATGTATGCCCAGCAATATAAATTCCAGCAACCAACCAATGAAAATTTATTGAAATTTACAATTTTTTAACCATCTAATCAGCCACCACAGTGCAAACAACATAAAATCATGAATTGGGCTGTAAGACACTAAGTCGATCATGTCATCGCATTGGGAAAAAGGAAATAAAACAATGAGATAAACCCACTTCTTTTCTTCTTCAGCAAATCTATTTCGAACAAAGCTCCATAAGTCACTAAGTAAAATACCAACAACCCATTTGAAACAGAGAATAAGCAATAAAAAATTTGAGAACCCATGAAAATTTGAGAACGAAATTGAAACGTAATAGACAAAGCAGAAAGTAAAAGATGTGGAAATGAAATAGCGTGCTTACTTTGCCTTGGTTTTTCAACCTTGTGAAAGGCTCAGAGAGCCAAACGGTCTCAGGAGGCCTTGGCCTTCTTGGCGTGGTGGAGGCCGCTTGGCCCAATAGAGGGCGATGTCGACTTCGGCGCGGTTGAGCTTAACGGCAGTGCCAATGGAGCCTTTGGCGAAGGCCTGGCAAAAGCTGAAGAGGCCTTTGAAGACCGAGCGGTCCTCGATGTTGAAGCACTTGAGGTGGCGCAAGAAGGCTGGGTCGGTGAGGGTCTCCAGCATGGTAGAGCCGGTCGTCGACGGTGGGGAAGGCCGCGATGGTGGAGGTCGTCGCACGAGGAGGAATTTTGGGGCGGGGAATGGGTTTAGGAAGAAAATGGGGAAATGAAAAATGGGTCTAGGGGAAAGGTTTGAAGCAGTTTTGAAGATTTTTTTATTTCGCAACGTCACATGTGCCACGTCACGGCATGCATCTTTGTTCACGCACGCCGATGTAGCCAATATCATTACTCGTCACTTATGCGATCAAGATCCATGTGCTGTGTGGCTTGACGTGTCCCATCCTTGAATAAAGAAACTAATTTTTGTAATAGAAAAGAAAGGGTGAAGCTAAACACTACACCGGCAATTTTTTTTTTTTTAATATTAAAAATTTAAAAAAAAAAAGAAAAATTAGCCAGGCATGCTTTGAATCATAGCCCGAAAAGAAAGCATGTGTAGGTCATTTACGGTATTTGCAGCAATTATTGATTTAAGTTACAATCAATTTAAGTAGTTATTAGGAGAGAATTCATGAAAATTCACTATTTAAATAAATTTTGAACAGTCGAACTATTTATTCGAATAGACAAATTTTATATAAGCTCTATTACAATAATAATTTGGGTGTGTTTGAATTATATGAAGAAAAGCAAAATGTGTTGAAACAAATAAGAGAAAATGAATTGTTTGGGATTACGTTTTTAAAAAATTGTGATTTGAAAACGCAAAAAAAAAAAAAAATTGCATATTTTCTGAATTTTTAAATCGCCGACATGGAGGTTCCTTTTTGAAAATACACAATTTTAAAGGTCAAACCGCATTTTCGCCAACCTTAATTTCATTTTTAAAAATACAATTTTCAAATAAGACATTTTAAAATCGGTATTATTAAATCGTAGTTTTTAAAATTCTAAATCCAAACAAATCCTTGGAGAACTAATTGTTGTGAATTTCAATCTAGTGATAATAAATGTTAAGTTACTATTTGTTCCAAAAACTTAAACTAATAGAAAGAGATAAATTTAATCATTTAATCAATACTTTAATAATAAATCACTAAAAAAAAAAATGTTACTTTTATAGATACTCATGTGTTGCACGGCTCATGCAACATGTCCTATTTCATCAGTTTTTGGTCCCAAAATTGACTTTTGCTTTGTGGAAAAATGGAAAAAGTCGAGCCCTACAACAGCCATGGATGTTCATAACACACAAGATCGTCAATGATTCCATTTCCTTTTCCTATAATTCACCAAGATTTGGCATTTTAAAGTGAAAGAATTTGAATGTAGTGGACAACAGGACTTTTGATGTGTTTTGTACATAATCTTAGGATTGGTTTGAGTTTGCAATTTAAAAGGATCTGGCTTACGTACTGTTATTAAAGTAACAACATGTATACTGTAATTTAATCAATGATCAAGATTAAATCTTAAAATTGACTTAATTTTAGAAGCTTTTAATAAGAGAGAGAAAATGAAAAGAAATTTTGAAGATTCAATCTTGACCATTGATAAACTACAGCATACATGCTGTTATTAAAATAACAGCATGTAAGCCGGATCCAATTTTTAAAAAACGGTATGAATTAAAAATAACGATCTAAAAATATGTGATTTAAAAACGTAATTTTTAAAAACGCAATTAAACATTTTGACAAAATCGCAGTTTCTTGTTTCAAATCACAGTTTAACCTTAAAAATTGTATGTTTTCAAAAAAGAACCACTTTACCGCGAATTGAAAATGCATAAATTATACGTTTTGCAAATTGTAATTTTTAAAAACGTAATCTTAAATAGTTAACTTTATACCTTAATTGACAAGTGAAGATACGTTTTAAATTTTTAGTCAAAATTCGAGTTTACTTACGCTAACTATGTTAACAAATAATTAAATTGAACCAAGTCAAACCGAGTATCAAAAATTAAAAATTAATTTGTTATATTTTATTTTGAATATGACCCAAGTTCAATCTCATCACAAATTTAAATTATATATATATATATATATATATATATATATATATATATATATATATATATATATATTTAGGTCTGTTTGAGATTGTGTTTGAGGGAAAAAGTGTTTTAACACTCAAAAGTTCGTTTGAAAAAAATACTCGTTTGATAAAAACATTAAAAACGCTTTTAAGGGTCTAAAAACCTAAAATGGTCAAAACACACTTTTGGCAAAAGCTTAAAAATAAAGCTTTGCCCAAAAACTCTTTTGATTTAAAAGTTCTATTTATCAAACGCAATCCTAAACAAGCTCTTAAGGTTAGTTTATTTTAGGGTTAAATACTCCAAAAGCCCCTGTGGTTTCACAACTTTATTTTTTCCCCCATAGGGTTTCATTTTTATCACAGGAGGTCCCTGTGGTTTTGATAAGTGACCAAATTAGTCCATCCGTTAGTTGATTAGTTAAAAGCACACGTGGACCAATCGAGACGTCGACACGTGGCACATATATTAATTTTTTAAATTAAAAAATTTTTTTTTTAATTAAAAAAAAAAAAAAAAAAGAAAAATCGGAAGAAACTGGGGGTGGCCGAGCCACCCCCTTGGCAATTTGGGGGTGGCTCGGCCACCCCCTTTGGCCATGGGGTGGCCAGCCACCCCATCTGGCAGATGGGGTGGCGAGCCACCCTTGAGCCAAGGGGTGGCCGAGCCACCCCATCCGGCCAGATGGGGTGGCCAGCCACCCCATGGCCAAAGCCACCCCAAATTGCCTCGCCACCCCGCTTCTTCGATTTTTCTTTTTTTTAATATATTTTTTTTAATTTAAAAAAAAAACATTTTTTTTAATTAAAAAAAATTAATATATGTGCCACGTGTCGACGTCTGATTGGTCCACGTGTCAGTCCGTACAGTCAACTAACGGTCAACTAACGGATGGACTAATTTGGTCACTTATCAAAACCACAGGGACCTCCTGTGATAAAAATGAAACCCCAGGAAGAAAAAAATAAAGTTGTGAAACCCCAGGGACTAATTTAGTATTTAACCCTTTATTTTATTTCTAAACCACAAGGAACCTGTTGGCAATTAAGTTGCCTGATTAATACATATTTATTCATGTACAGTAAATAAGGTAGGTTTGAGCCAAAGACTTCTCGTGAACCGCAAAGAACTTGCTTTGATGTAATAAGTACTTCTACACAGACAACAATACATGGACATTGTTGGAGGTCTTTGAAAGGACTAGATACTTCGATGTTTAAGTTACTATGTTATACTAATAATAATATAAGCATGGATCTCCCAAAAACTCATCTTTACCTGATGCTTTGAGTCTTTTTATAGGAAATTTTTTTTTTTTTATCTAATTCTTTGTAAAACTTTGTGTTGATATCTTGAAATTTGTATTCCAAATTATGTATTTATGTCGTGTTTTTATAAGGAGAGGATCTTGACTTATTTTCCTATGACAGCTGGATTATCTTCGATCTACTCACAACTGAATTATTGAGTGGGACTCACAAGAAATTTTTTTCCTTACAGAAATAAAGTTGAATTAGATTGAAGTGGACCCAAATATATATTAGTCAAGAAAAAGCAACCAATAGTTTAATAACTTCACTTTTCTTCACAGAAAAAGAAGATAATGCCTTCAATTATCTCTTCAAAAGGAGACTATAGGCTTTATGTGTGACGTTTATGTGTGACGTGATGGATTCCTGCATTGTCCAATAGAATGGAGATAACAACAAAGTGATCTGATTCACATAAGCTCATAAGCTCATAGCAACAAAGTGATTACTCTCCTCTTTCTCATAAGCTCAACTCTATTGTGGAAATTTGAGGTGAGTCCACAACTTTAACGTCTCTCACAATGAAGCCGGCTGCATTGAACTCACAGAAACTTACTTTTCAAATGCAGCTGTGTGTTGTTGTCAATGGCACAAGTTGATATTGTTGTGGAAACCAGTTTGCAAAACCGAGCTCATTTTCCTTTCAAGCGGGATTGTGCACTGCAGAGTAATTTTGTTTTCTCCATCTTTCTTGTGCTGCAAATGTAATATTTTTAGTTATGTTATTCATCAAAAAATAAATAAAAATGTTTAGTTATGTTCTACTTTAATTTAAGGTTTCATTTGCTTTTTGAGATGCTGCATGTCTTTGTTGCCGGCCACTTGGTTGCTTGCTTGTTGTTGGCTCTGCATTTTCAGGGGTTGTTGGTTGATGGATTTGAGTTTTTGTTGGCTTTTTGAGAAGCTGTCTTTGTGTTGGCTCTGCTTTGCTGATGATGCATTTCAGATAAATGCTTTTTTTTTTTTTTTGGCTTGATGGCAGCTGCAGTGTGTAGTTTTCTTTGTTTGGTTGTTAATAAAATTCATTCACCCACAAAGAAAAAATCTAAAATAGAAAAAACAAAAAAAAAAAAATTAGAAACTTGTTGTATATATACCGCTTTTAACAAATAAAAGAATAAAAAAGAAGAAAAAGAAACACTTGTACAATAAGACTCTGATATTCAAAACTCTGCAGGGAAAAAGAGAGAGGAATGCCGGGCCTTGTATCTGGCTGCACTAAATTGTAAGTGGGAAATTGCTAAGAAAATCCTTAGTGAAGATCGAGAGATGCTTTATGCCAAGTTGACAAAATCAGCAGATACAGTTATTCACATAGCAGTTACTGCAAAATGCATAAATTTTGTGAAAGAATTGCTAGATTTTATGACAGTGGAAGAGGCAGCTATACTAAACGACAATCATGACACAGCCCTTTGTATTGCTGTTGTGTCTGGAATTAATGATGGAAATTGCAGAGTTATTTGTAGCAAAGAATAAGGAGCTGACAATGATACGTGGCACTAGGGACTTGTACCACTTGGCATGGCAGCTGAAGCTGGACAGGAGAAAATGGCTCAATATCTTTACCCCAAAACTGATTTTGTCCTTCTAAATCGCAATGAATGGATTAGGCTCTTCTTTATTTCCCTTTCCAACAATCTCTATGGTATGACTACATTCTTTGTTACCACTTGGCATGGCAATGAATAAGAATGTTTTCTGACCACAATATATGAAAAATGTTATGTCCATTAATTAATCATAGATTTAGCATCGAAAATATTGGAACGAGATCCAACAATGGCTTGTGAACGGGATGAGAATGAGAAAACAGCCTTGCATGTGTTGGCTCAAAAGGAAGACATGACAAGCAGAGATGGGCTAAAGATCGTGGAAAGATGCACAAGCTCATGTACGTTTCTCTAAGCTCCAACTCGATCTAATACTCGCTAAATTGTGAAATAATAAATGTTTCACAAGTGGAAAGGTACAACATTCTTAAATTTACGACTTAATAAGTGAACATTACACAAAGTAAGCCATGAAATAAGTGCTTACGCTAGACTTAAAATTGCTTTCATAATACCATGCCCTTTTAAAAGGTTTTCAGAAAATGGTTTTAGAAATATTTGATTGTGAATGCCATGAGTCATGATAATTTCACTTTGTGGCATAAAAAGATTTGAATTTAAGACATAATTCTTTTCACATTTTTTTTTATTTTTTTATTTTTTATATCACAAGAGCAATCTCATCTCATCACATTATATTCCCATTTTACCACATCATCATACTTATATATTAACCCTCATACGATAGAGGTGATCTTACAATACCGGAACCTCATCATGATCATAGGTGATCCATAACATAGCGACACACAAAATATCATAAAATACCGGTACATTAAGTACCTTAAGTTACCGCTACACAAAGTAGGTTTATTTGCTTATCATAGGTACCGTAAGTGGGTTTGTTTGCTAACTATAGGTATTATTTGTGACATTTTTGAAAATCGAGGTGGTTATTTAATTTTGGTGCAAAGCACAGGTACCAAAAATGCATTTAACGCTACATTGAAACTGAAACTTTGCATTAGAGGATGAATTGAAGCAATTTAAAGTTTGTGAAAATGAAAGTAGAGCAGTAGACTAGGGAAGAAAGAGTGGTTTATACATTATTGTTTGTGCTTTTAATGCTTTCATTATGTGAAGATCTTTTTTCTTTTTTTTCTTTTGTTTTCTCTCTCAATTTCTCTTTGTTAAAGGTAATTTTTGTAGTGACTTAAATCCTACTTCTAGACTTCAAAAGCTTCTACAGGGAAGCTTCGACGCCAAAAGTGCCTCACGAATTACTTGAAAGCCTTTGGGAGCAAATTCTGGAGCGACCAAATGATGAAATTTCAAAACTAATAACGAAGCCTTCAGTAATACTTTTCGATGCTGCAATGTCGGGAAATGTAGAGTTTTTAGCTGTACTTCTTCGCAAGTATCCTGATCTATTATGGGAAGTTGATGAAAAAGGTAGAAGCGTATTTCATGTCGCAGTTGTGCATCGGCAAGAACATATATTTAATTTGATATATAACATAGGAACCATGAAAGATTACATAGTAGGAAATGATGACAAGGATGGTAACAACATGTTCCACTTAGCTGGAATGTTGCCACATGTTGAAAGACTTGGAGCACCACGTGCAAATCTTCAGATGCAACGAGAGCTATTGTGGTTTAAGGTATTCCATTGCTGCCATCTTTCTAATCTTTGACTACAAATTTGTTTGGGTTCCATATCTTCTTGCCTCACTAGCTAGTGCCCCTGTGATTTTGTTTATTGTGTTACATTTTAATCTTTGGGCTGACCTGATCCGCTCCTATTACTGGTCTAAGTTTTTATTCCAGCGGAGCAAGTACAAAATTTTCTAGAGAGAATTTGAGTTGTATAGTTTGTGTTTTCAACACTAATTTGTATGTTAATGATTCTGAATTACAATCCTGATAGTTAATTATACTCGATCAGCAATATGAATGGTTCACATACATTAATTTGTTTCCTCTATATGCAACTAGACCAATAAAATCATGAATTTGTTTTTTTTAATCAGATTGTTCATGAATTTCTAGAAATAAACTAATATAGGAAAGTTTTTGCTCTTGATCCTTGATTTTGAAAATCAAGAATTTTGATTAATTACCTGTAACCTGTACGTCAAATTACCACTCAGATGCCATGTTAGAGGCTACATTTTCAAAGGTACATTTTCAAAACTAATATAAGTTGTTGCAGTACTTTTCAACCTTTTGTTTGTCTTTACGCAATTCTCTCACTACAAAAAAAAGCCAAAAATAGTGACACGTTGAATGTGACGTTTTTAGCTCAAAAAATGTCACTATTGATGTAGTGACGTTGGCATGGCAACATTATCAAAATGACCTTAAACATAGTGACTTGATTCAAAATTGGAGACGTTTGAACAGTAAAAATGTTGCTACAAAAACATTTAAGCCCAAATGTCACCTTTTAAAAGCCAATATGTGAATAGTGCACATCACCTTCCAAAAGGTGACGTTGGCACTATTCACACATCGCCTTTTAGTAGGCGACATGTGAACGATGCACGTCACATTTTTGAAAGGTGACGCTTTGCACTACTCAAATGTCGCTACTTTTTAAAAAAAATTAAAAACATACTAATTTTTTCCCAAAAAAATCAAATTAATTTTCGTTTTTTTTTTAAAAAAAACAAATTCAAATTAATTTTAAAAAATATTAGAGGCCGCCACCACTGCAAATGCAGTCGGGGTGGCTCGAAGGCCACCGCCAGCCTCAAGGTGGCCCACGAGCCACCACGGAGGTGGCTCGGGTGGTCGACACCACCTACGGACACCTCTGGGTGGCTCATGGGCCACCCTCCCTAGGGGTGGCTGCTGGTTTGCTGCAGTTTGACAACAAACCGCACCACCCACTTTATTTTTTTAAATATTAGTTTTATATGTATGGGTGAAAGAGGGAGAAATTTTAAAGTTTTTGGGTGTATTTGGTTGTTATAAATGCAAACTTTGAGAACCAATTTTTTCAAAATTGGAGACATTCGAATAGTAACATACACCTTTCACGCGTGAATAGTAATACTATTCAAATGTCACTATTTTATGAATAGTGACGTTTGAACAATAAAACACTACATTTTAGTGATGTTTTTCACTATCTGAAATATCAGTAATTGGGCTTCTTCTTTTTTTAATTTTTTATAGTGTCTACTGGGAAAATAGTAAAGAAACACATAATAGAATGGAAATTAAATACAAAATAATAAAGAGGGAAAATGGAGATAAAGAATAATAAAGTGAGAAATTGGAAATAAGGATTTATGGATGGTTCAGTCTTAGATACGTACCTATATCCACCACTATGGAATATCTTGCTCTTATTTCTTTATTAGGTTTACAATACAAAAGACTTCTATTTATTGAAGAATTTGGATAGGTAAAGATAAAGATAAGTATGATAATCAATTACCATCAAAATTATCCTATAAAGAATAATTACTACCATATCTTATATTCTAGCATTTCATCAAATTGAAGATGGAAGATTTTTAAAGCTTGGGTTTGAAAAAAAAAAAAGTGTTTATATTTTTTGTGATGGTGAGTATTGGTGACGGGTGGCTAGTCTAATGCCATAAAGAAACTCCTAATATAATGGAAATTAAATACAAAAGTAGAATAAAAAGAGAAATTGAAGACGAGGATTTAGGGATTAGTAGTAGTTTGGTATTAGATACCTACATCTACTACTAAAACAAGAGCCCAAAAGACTGCGTAACAAATGTTCATGGATGTTTCCTTGGTTCGGGTATTTGAAATAAGCAAATAACAGCTTAATTTACTAAAATCAAAACTAATTTAGTACTATCATTTCATTAAATAAAATGGGAGCAAAGCAAACATCCATTTATCAAGAGAAAGAATAGGAGGCCCCTCATGGAAACGATTATCTTTGTTTATATATAATTGGTTAAACTCTTTATTTATTTTTATTAAAAAGAACATTGGTAATGCATTTCTCTAATAAAAAAATAGATGATATTTTTAACAATTATTTATGTCGGTCCATCATAATCCTCTCCACCCACAATTAAAGTAATATGTTACTTTTTTTTTTTTTGGGTGAAATGCATGTTTCACACGGTTCATGCAACTAATTGTCCAATCTTCTTTTGGCAATTTTTCCAAAAAAAATATGATCTCATCATTTTTTGTTCAAAAATTCACTTTTGCTTTGTTGAAAAATAGAAAAAGTCGAGCCATACAACAACCATGAATGATCATTAGAATATGTGAGGGACCATACTTTCAATATTTTTTGTCAAGATTCGAGTCTATTAACTAATCTAAGACTTAATTAGGTAGCGGAGTTTACACGTGCTAACTATGTTAAAGCAATGACTATAATTGAACTGAATTGATGAGTCAAGTCATGTATCAAAAATTTAAAATTAATTGGAAAAATTTCACAAACCCCAATGAGCTTCTACGTACACTCCTACCCTCCAAAAGTTTAAAAATTCTTATCAAATTTTTAATTTCTTTCAATTATCTTATTCTGTTAAAATTTTTCGTTAAATCTTGTCAAAATTTTCAAAATACTAATATTTTTTTTATTACATAAAAATAAAATAAAATATTTTAAAGATTCAGGGGTTTATTTTTTTATTAAAAAAAAAAATCTTTGCAATTTTTTTTATTAAAAATATAGGAATATTTTGGAAATTTTGACAAAATTTAACGAAAAATCATAACAAAATTGGGTAATTAAAAGAAATTAAAAGTTCGATACTTTTAATTGAGAATTTTTAAATTTTGAGGGGTAGTGTCAAAACAAGTATAAGTTCATAAAGGTTTTATGAAGTTTCCTCAAATTTGTTTGTTTTATTTTATTTTGAGTATGACCCAAGTTCAAACCCTTCACAATACTAAATTATATATTGAAGGTTGGTTTATTTTATTTTCAAACAACCATAAACTTGTTTGCAAGTTGTATGAGTAGTGCATATTCTTTGTTCATGTACAAAAAATGTCATCATTGAAAATTTTATACTTTTTTTTTCTTGCAAATTCGGGCTAATCATAGTAAACTTAATTTTTATTAAGATTATATTGTTAAGAGTCCATTACATAAACTAATAGTACGTTATTTATGAACTTAAAAAATTTATATTCACCAACCTTGTAATATTTATAATATAATTATTGGGTTATCTATATTATATCTCTTGACATCATTTATAAATTTAGACAATTCAGTCTCAAGCCCAAAAACTCTCAAGCATTTTTTGGGGTAGTCCGCCACAACTAAAAAAGAGATGAAGTGGTCAGGTTACTCTCGAACAATTTTGAGAGTCGTCGACAACTCTCAACAAAGTTATAAGGGTGGCCAACCACCTCCATCGGATGTTTTAGAATGACCAAACCATTACACCCCAATTAGTTGTACTCCTCTCAAACCTTTTATTTTTTTTATTTTTTTAAGAATTGATGATGTGTTTAAATCTTAGGTGTTTAAATACTATAAACGATTGAGATTTGAGGAATTGCAAGTTGTTGTAGTATCCTGAGGATTACAAAAGAAATAAACGGAGAAAACATGGAGATAAAGTTGAATTTGATTGAAGTCGACGCAAGTCTTAGTCAATACTTTAATAATTAACTTCAATTATCTTCTCAGAAAAAGAAGATAGACAAATGTGTGACGTAGACTCTTGAATTATCCAATGGATAGGGATAGGAGAAAACAATTAGGGCTTGTTTGGTAAACAACAATGGCTTTACAATGCATTGTTCATGATTGGTGAGAAAAAAAAATGAATGTAATAATTAGTATAAAAAAGTGAAAAAGTTGTATTAAAAAGTAAAAAAATTTTGTTTTATAGTGATTTTTTTATTTAAATAGTAGTAAAAAATGAATGATGTGATATAAAAAGTGAAAATATTTTGATGTTGATTTTTAAAAAATGAGATGAATAATGTGGGAAATGTGATATTGTTTAACAAACAACACCTTAATCTCATTCCAATGGATTGGGATAAAATAAATAGGAAATGTTATATATAATATACCTTTCAGTTTAACGGTAATTTTCGCTATCACATAAGATAATATATACAATTGGAAGTGCATGCACGATTATTTTTATCAAATTTTTTTATTTTTATTTAAAATATTATTTATTTATCTACTAAGAGAAAGAACAAGATTGGTTTTTAATTTTTTATTTTATTTTATTATATTAGGTAGATTATATTGAGCTACAGTGCTCAACATTAGCTAGTCGGATGCATGTGGGCTCTTTTTGGCAAAATGGCTCGACAAAATAGCAAAGAATCAAAGATTGCTCTAACCCATACGAACATTTGAACAAATAAAGAAAAATATTGATAAATATATTCACTCCCTCTTAGTTCTGTTGACAACCCTAGATTTTCAATGTTTCTAATCACATGTTCTAGGCCATCCAATTGTTATAATCTAACATTTTTCATTTCCCCTTCGTTAAGTTCCTCAATGGAGATTTGGTCACATGCCACCGGAGTCAAGTTACAAACATCTTTATGTTCTTTCATTTGCCATTTCTCATTCGATGTGGGATTGGTGAGTGGATCACCGGAGATGAGGGAACAAGTTACTCTTACAGAGTCCGCAAATCAAGAATGTAGCGTTGTTGTAAGAGAATAACTTCCATGTAGAAGAGTGGCAATCCCTTGGAGCGCTAGTAGCAGCTTTTCTTTAATTTTTCCTAAGTTTAGAACATAAAACTACTTTTTGTTCTCCTATAAAAATATATTTCACAATAGATTTTTTTATCATTCCCTTTCCCTATACCATTAACATATTTTTTTTTAGGGTTGGTTAAATGTAGAGAATTTGATGTGAGTAAGTTTTTGTGGTTTTTTTTTTCAAATTTTTTTTCTAAATATAAGAAAGAGAATAACATATATAGGACATTTATTGCTAGTGCTCTTAAGAAAAAAAACCAACGATGAAGTTGTTATCAACATAAATGAGAACAAAAGTAGTGTACTGAGGAGTTTGACAGATGAACAAGAAAGAGTCGGAGGGAGAGCCAACAAAGCAATAACTGAGGCGAGACGCGAGAGTGCCAAGCGTGAGGTTGTTAGAACTTAGAAGCCTAGCCATTGGTGTTGCCTGATCACTTTGTCTTGTTGCGAATGTTGCCTTGTTGAGGAATTGACCGTTGCTTGAGTTTCCATGACGGAAATTTGTCCTTGTTCATTGTGTTTCTTCTTTAAGGGCCCCTTTCCCCCTTTGTCCACATGTTTGTTAAGTTGTCTTGCCTGTTTTAATTTTTTTTAAATAATAATAATAATAATCAAGGAAAACTTCATAAAACTCTCCTAAACTTCCACTAACACTACTCTCCAAAATTTAAAAATTCTCAATTAAGGGTATCAAACTTTCAATTTCTTCAATCACCTTACTTTTCGTTAAAATTTTTCGTTAAATTTATTCAAAATTTTCAAAATACCTGTAAAGAGTTAGGCGTTTATTTTTTTATAAACAAAAACATATTTGCAATATTTTTTATTAAAAAAAAAGTAATATTTTAAAAATTTTGACAAGATTTAACTGAAAATCGTAACAAAAATAAATAATTGAAAAAAAAAAAAAAACTTTGAAAGCCTTAACTAAGAGTTTTTAACTCCAAGAAAGTAATTTCAAAAGAGAATTTTCTGATTTTTTTTTTTTTTAAAAAAAAAAAAAACTAAACATTTTCATGGAATCATAAAAAAAAAAACTATATAATTTTCCAAAAAAAACTTATATGATAAGACTTCTCTAAGCAATTAATGTAGTTTTATGAATTGATCCCACCAAAAACAGTATGCTCTTCGCTGTTCTAACTTCTAATCATCATCTGCCATTTTTAAGTGGACCATAAAAGTTAAAAAAGCCAAAGAAAGAAAAAGTAGAGGGCAATTATGTCACAACATGTTATTATTTTAATTTTAGAATCCTTTCCTATTGAGATAAGTTAATTCGAGGTTGATAGTCCTCCCCCCCACCACCCCCCACCACCTTCTGTTTTTTTTTCTTCGTTTCTTTTTTTCTTGTTGACATGTCAGCAAAATTACTTGTTTAATTGCTCCATAATCCATTCATATATAATATATACATCCCCCACCCATAGTTAATTCTTCTCAACCTCCAAGAAGAACCCATGGAGATTTCTGCCTCCCTCATCTATTTTATGTTGTACTTGTTGGTGGTGCTCCACTGTTATCTGGCTGCAGCAGTGAGAACCAACATCACCACAGACCAATCCGCTCTTCTTGTCCTCAAAGCCCACATCACCGATGACCCGAAGAAAATCCTGGCAACCAACTGGTCGTCTGCAGCCGGCTCCGCCTGCAACTGGGTTGGGATCACCTGCGACGCAAACCACCACAGAGTAACAGCCTTGAATCTCTCTTACATGGGTCTTAACGGAACCATTCCTCCACACCTGGGAAACCTCTCATTCCTGACACATTTATCCTTCAGAGCCAACCGTTTCCATGGCTCCCTGCCCGCCGAGTTGGCTTCTTTACGTGGGTTGCAAGTCATCAGCTTTGGAGAGAACAATCTCGATGGAGAGATACCATCATGGCTTGGGTTGTTGCCTAAGCTTGAAGAGTTGTATCTTTGTTGCAACAGTTTCAGGGGAACCATTCCGCCATCTCTGTTCAGCACTTCGTCGGAACTGCGAATAATCAATCTCGGTCAAAACATGCTTTCAGGTTCCACGCCCGATCCGCCCATCTACAGAAACTTCACTTTTTCATTGCATTTATAATTATCTAGTGTCTGAATTCCCAAAATATCCATATTCTTTTTAGGAAAAAAAGAAAAAAAAAAAAAAATTGTAGGAATTTAGGCGTTACTTAAGATTTTTCGAAATTTGCTAAAATACACATGTTTGAATCTTTGATATATATATATATATATATATAGGGGTATTTTGTAAATTTTGACAAGGCTAAATAGAAAATCCTAACGGTGGGGTAAATTGGAAAAAAAAAAAAAATGAATACACTAAATTGAGAGTTTTTTTAAGTTTATGGGAGTAATTGCAAAAACAGTGACAATACAAAGAGGTTGAGTGAAGTTTTCTTAAAGTTTATTTATCAAGTTGTTGGATCATCCAAGATTGGTTCAATGGTGTAAGAAAATTCTCAAAGTAGTTAGGTATACACTTATGGCATAGGTTTGAATTCCGTAATGAGAATCTTCATGCATGATATGTGTAAACTACCTTGGTTTCTATTGATCTTTTGGATGGGCTGAATCAAGCTATGACTCAGTCAAGCTTGAGAGAGTATGTATAGTTCTCACCATCTAGACCCATCATGTACGGCACCTAACGGGTAGGCGCTACTATGGTCTTCTCCACGTACCCTTTCAATTAGAAAAAAAAAAAAAAAAAAAAGTTGTTAGTAGTAACTGAATTTTATTTTTTGTAATTTTTTATTGAGATGATTAATAAAAAAGAAATTATAAATTTCATCATATTAATTTTCTTAACTTGACAATCCTTCACTAAAATGGACAGATTTAATTCATGGTTTACCATAAATTGTTGAAATATTTGCAGGATGGATACCACCAAGTTTAAGCAACTGCACTTCACTGAAGGAAATTAATTTGTTTGAAAACAACTTGACAGGTACGACCGTAACCCACTTCATCAGTTTAAATACTACTTCCCACTTTGCCTAAACAATGATGGAAATCCTCAAAATGTAGCTCTACCACTACCAGGATGGTGTATATATATATCAAAAGAGTTTAATAATATTGTGGCAGCATGACACATCATAAACAATAGAATTGTGACACATGTCTTATTTAAATCAGTATTACACTAACGAAATATGTTAAGTCAGTAGACGAAATTTGACTGTAAGAAGTAAATTATTTTTTTGGTATACCTCTGAGTTCATTTTGATACCATAGGAAGGTGAATGTAAATCAAGTAAACCATAGAGACTGATGTTGCATTTTTTTCCTAAAATCATTGTTTGCTGTTGGAACAAGTAGCTCATATTCTCTCAGGCATAGAGAGTAATACTGAAATACTAGTATGGTTGATTGAGTAGTTGGAGTGAATAGAGCGTAAGCATTGTCGAACCATATAAATCTATGTCTCGATTTTCTTTTACTCTCTCTTTTAGTTTTTGTCTTATTCATCGTTGTTGTGCACGGTGACAACATTTGTCAATATGAGTATATTAATACATATGTTGCGAATAAAACTTGATATTTATAGTTTAATATGATTGAATGAAAATATAATGATTTTTTGTTTAGTTTTTGTACGAGCGAAATTTTGAAAAATGTTTTCAATTGAAATCATTCTCCCGAAAAATGAATTCAGCTGGAAACATTTTCCAACTTACGCTGAAACAAATGGAGCTAACTTAAAACATTTGCCAGCAGAATAGATTTTACACCGAAACAAACACATATAAAAATATATGAAATATTGTAGTAGTTAAATAAGGTATGCATTCGTTGTAATTGTGGCAGGTGAAGTACCCTCTGATATTGGGAATCTCCCAAATTTGGTGAAATTGGATATCAACAACAACAGCTTAACTGGTGTCATCCCATACTCAATCTTCAATCACTCAACCATTAGAGTCATTTCTCTATATTTGAACTTTCTCTCAGGCCATCTTCCATCAGGCATAGGCAACTGGGTTCCAAATCTTGAGGTGCTTTACCTATGGGGCAATGAAATAGATGGAATAATCCCAAGCTCTATCTCAAATGCTTCCAAGCTCATTAAACTGGAGCTGGAGGAAAACTATTTCTCTGGCTCTATTCCTCATACCCTTGCCAATTTAAGGCATCTGGAGGTTCTCAACTTGGCCGGCAATTTGTTGACCAGAGAATCTGCAACTCTAGAATTGAGTTTTCTTTCATCTTTGACAAATTGCAGAAAGTTGACAAGGCTGATGCTTGCAGATAATCAACAACTGAATGGTACCCTTCCAATTTCCATAGGAAATTTCTCTGGATCCCTTCAGTACTTTTCAGCATTTGGCTGCAACATCAAGGGCACCATCCCAAAACAGATTGGTAATTTAAGCAACTTGCTAGTTCTGGCTCTACAAAACAATGAATTGGGTGGAGCTATTCCAAGTACAGTAAGGGGAATGGGAAAGCTCCAAGGTTTGTGTCTTCAGGGCAATAGGCTGCAAGGATCCATCCCAGATGTTATCTGTGATCTAAGTAATTTGGGTGAATTGTTTTTAAGTGGCAATGAGCTCTATGGATCATTACCAACATGCTGGAAAAGTCTTACTTCACTTCGAAAACTTTTCTTAGATGCCAACCATTTGACTTCCAAGATACCCTCATCCTTGTGGAGCCTTGGAGATCTTATGCAAGTAAACTTGTCTTTGAATTCTCTAAGTGGCCCTCTGCCTTCAGATATTGGAAATTTGAAGGTTGTAACACTTTTAGACTTGTCATGGAATCAATTATCAGGACAAATCCCTGCTGCCATTGGAGGCCTGCAAAATTTGCAAACTCTCTCCTTAGCACATAACAAATTTCAAGGTCATATTCCTCAGTCATTTGGTCAGTCAATAAGCATGCAAGTGTTGGATCTATCTCATAACAATTTGTCAGGGGTGATTCCAGAGTCCCTAGAAGAACTCCAGTGTCTCAAACACTTGGATGTGTCTTTCAACAGATTAGGTGGTGAAATTCCATCTGGAATGGATATTGCTATCTTCTCAGCTCAATCATTCATGGGGAATGAAGGGTTATGTGGTCCACCCCAATTTAAAGTTCCACCCTGCCAAGTTGTTGGACAGTCAAAGGCACACACTTCAGTTAAGCTTGCATATATTCTACCTGCTGTGATAGCAGCAATACTTGTGCTAATTCTCTTACTTTTTCTCATAATAACCCTAAAAAGGAATGCAAAATCAGCAAGTCAAGAAGCTCCAACTCTAGCAACATGGAGAAGAATTTCATACCTAGAGCTTGAAAGGGCAACAGATAGATTTAGTGAAAGCAACTTGGTTGGGAAAGGGAGCTTTGGGTCTGTGTACAGAGGAACACTTTCAGATGGGATGAGTGTTGCAGTAAAGGTCTTTAATCTAGATATTCAAGGATCATTCAAGAGTTTTGATGCAGAATGCGAAGTATTACGCAGAATCCGTCACCGGAATCTTGTCAAAATCATCAGTTGCTGCAGCAACAATGATTTTAAAGCCTTGGTGTTAGAGTATATGCCGAACGGGAGTCTCAACAAGTGGCTGTATTCTCATACCTACTCCTTGGATATCCTACATAGAATGAACATAATGATAGATGTTGCATCATCATTGGAGTATCTCCATCATGGTTCTCATGTACCTATTGTTCATTGCGATTTAAAGCCCAGCAACATTCTCCTAAATGATGATATGATTGCACATGTCGGTGACTTTGGGATTTCCAAACTCCTGGGTGATGGAGATTCTATGACCCAAACCATGACGCTTGCCACTATTGGTTATATCGCACCAGGTAATGTTTCTTCACAACTAACGATCAGGAAAACTACACTTAATTTCCTTGAATTTCTATTAATTTTGCAATGTTTTCTTTAAGTTCAAAAACTCTCAATTTAGTGTATTAAATTTTTAATTTTTTGCAGTTTTACCCCTCACATTAGGGTTTGGGGTTAAACCAAATAGTAAAATGATAAAATGACCATTATACCCTTATTAAATTTATAAAATTACCCTTAAATTACAATTACATTTAAATAATGGTATTTTAGAGATTTCAACAGCCTCCGTTGGGATTTAACAGAAATTCCAAAACGGATAGGTGAGATTCAAATTATTTTAAAGTTCGATATACTAAATTTAGAGTTTTTGAACTTTGGGAGGACGTTGCAAAAGTGACAGAAGTTCACGGAATTTAAATAAAGTTTTCCTTAACATTTAATTTGGAGTTTCATAGAATCACTCATAATGCATACCCACTTTATGTGAGACTAGGGTGTTACAATATCGCCCTTAAATCTCTAATGTCCTTGTTAGAACCATATTATGTAGAAAGTTTCTTTGATACAATTTATAAAATGACCAAATATTTCAAAATTTTAAATTGATAGAAAATTATAAATTTAATCATTTAATTAATATTTAACATTTATCTTTTAGCACTAAATTTTAATCAAACCTGCAGAGTATGGATCACAAGGGATCATTTCCACAAGCGGCGATGTTTACAGTTATGGTATTTTGTTGATGGAAACTTTCACGGGAAAGAAGCCCACCGATGAAATGTTTAGCGGAGAAATGAGCCTAAAACGCTGGGTAAAAGAGTCGTTGCCACATACAGTAATTAAAGTTGTAGATGGTAACTTACTACAGAAAAACGACCGGCGTTTTGATGCTAAGCAGGATTGCATATTTTCCATTATGAGACTAGCCATGGATTGCACAGCAAAGACACCAGAAAAGAGGATGCAAATGAGAGATGTCGTAAAAACACTCAAAAACATCAAAATGAAGTTTGTTGATGGGGATTGACAACATGAAAAGTTGTCTTTGGTTTTGTGTTAGGCCATTAAGGATGTTTGAGTGCTTTAGTACTTGTGAATTAATCAAAGATAACATGTGAAAAAAAAAAAAAAAAAAAAAAAAGGGGGTGTAATCAGCCTTCATCAAAGATTAAGTTGTTCAAAAAGTTTTTTTGTGGCTAGAATGAATCAACCAATGTTGTACTAAATGGTATTCCTTAGGTAAATAATTCCCACTATATACAGGATTGAGATCCTCTCCAACTTGGGAGAAATTGGAGATTCTCGAATTGTTAATTGTAGCCTTTCATTTTAAATCTAATGGTCTATAAAATACTAGCTGCTTTTATATAACCGAAGCACTAAATGCTGACTTTTGTTTTATCGAGATTTAAATGATTTTATAGACCACTAGATTTAAAATGAACTGTCACGATTAACAATTGAAAAATCTCTAATTTCTCCCAAATTAGAGGAGATCCGAATCCCTATATACATACTCAAGTTAATCTTCCTTCAAGATGATGAAGAAGAACTCATTATTACATAAAGAGAAATGTTTTAGTGCAATAAAAAAATTATTTTTTGTTCATAAAAGTTTTATATGGTAAAAAATCATAAGTTTCATCCGTAATTACTGTAACTCCACCCATTAGTAGGCCTGTAATTTCTTGTCACCTAAAATTTTTATGGGTTAAATAATACAGTAAAATAAAACTTTAACCACGTGCAAAGAGAGCGTAAACCCACGCCCCCCTCAATCAAGGAACTCTGCTCCGTTTCTTTGATTTTTTTGGTCTCTTGTCCTCCCGCAAACGCGTAGTAAAAGTCAGAAAGTACTGCAAACTGCTGTCGTCATCTCGGAAGTATTCATCTGCATCATAAAAGCGTAAGGGCGGGAGAATAAATGAAGCACAAGGATCCTGGCAACTGGCAACTGGCAAGAAGCTCCTTTTCCCATGTGCCTTATTAATTATCCCATTTAAAAAATAAATACAAGTTCAAATAACGAAGATCATAGTACGAGGAGTCATGATTCAAAGTACGCCTGGCGTGCTTTAACAGTGAAGCATTGATTAAACAATTATTTAAATAAAAAATAAAAAATGCTTCTCCATCTTGTTTATATCTTTGTTGAGTTAGCATATTATCTGAATGCGCACATGAAGAACAATTCCATTTAGTTGGGGTACTTGAAATGCAGGCTCACCCTTCCTTTGGTTGAGCCACTCCTAAACCACCCTAAACCCTAGGGATGGCTTGCATGCATGCCTTAACCATCCAACGGGTGCAACCTTTTTCGGAAAAAAAAAAAAAAAAATTTTTTTTGAAATTAAATTAATAAAAAATTATTACGCTGATGTGGCAAAATAATGCGTTTTGATTGGAACTAACGAACGTTACAAAAATCTAACGGTAGAAATTCTATTGGCATTTTAATTGACTTAGGGAATAAATTTTCGCAAAAAAAGACTTGAGAATATTTTAATTTTGACATATTGACTCAATGACTTATTATACATTTACCCTACTAAATAGAAATATAAGCACAATAAAAGTCAAATGCAAATGCAAATGCAGCAAATGCAAAAAAAAAAAAAAAAATTCCATTTCACTTTAAACCGTATAAAAAAATAAAAAATAAATAAATAAAGGTTTGGTTTATAAGAAGTTTCCTATGCCCCTTATATTTTATAGACTAAAAGAAGACTCTTAACATCAAACGTTGACTTGGCACACTATATAATTCAACGATCAAAACATAAGCAATTGTCTAACTTTCTTTCCTCATCTGCTCTCATGGGGAATAATAGACTTACAAGGTTGCTCTTCCAGCAAATAACCAGAAAACAATGGCATCCTCCTGCAGATACAAGAACAGGTGCTTTTCATGGAAGGCCCTATTCAAGTAATTCACTCAAGGAGGCTTTGAAACCTGAGATTCCAGAAGAGATTTCCAGCTCTGCAGTCTGCATTTACAAGGTCCCAGATATCATGCGCCGGGTGCAGAGAAAGGCATATGAACCCAATGTCATCTCAATCGGTCCGTACCACCATGGCGTACAGCGCCTGGAAGCCATGGAAAAGCTCAAACTGAAATTCGTTCGCCGCCTTTTTGAGCAGAATGGACTCGAATTAGATCTTGTGAAGAATGCGTTGGGAAAGCTGGAGGAAGAAGCTCGGATTTGCTACTCGGAGGAAAAGGAAATCCGACTTGAAAAAGACGGATTTGTGGAGATGATGCTCGTCGATGGCTGCTTTGTTGTTGAGCTTCTTAGAGAGGTGTGGCGGCGTGAATCCGAACACCAAATACCTTTCATCCAAAGGTGGATGCTACCCATTTTCCGTCGCGATCTGATAATGCTTGAAAACCAACTCCCATTCTTTGTTCTGTCGGAATTGTTTGAAATCACAAGTAAAAATACTACACCGCCGCCGCCATGTTTGCAAAAGCTTGCCCTTCACTTCTTTAATCCTCTGCTGCAAAGAGATTTTGACACAACACCGCCGAAGATCGTAGCAACCGGTGAAGGAACTGGAGCAAGGCACTTTCTCGACCTTTTCCGGTCGACCATTCTTCCGGTGACGCCGGCCAGACGGAAACAGCCCAACATGATCCGTTCAACAACGGAGCTGAAAGAAGCCGGTGTCAAAATTCGCAGTTGCTCGATGTAACGTACGAGGAAGGGGTGCTGAAGATCCCTCCTCTGTACATCGACGATTACAAGGGTACTCTGTTTCGAAACATGATGGCATTCGAAAAATGCCACCGCCATTGCCACCCAGATGTCACAACCTACATGTTCTTCTTTGATGGACTCATCAACTCAGCAAAGGACGTGGGACTTCTCCATTACAACGAAGTTCTTCAACATTCTTTGGGAAGTAACAGAGAGGTTGCTAAACTTGTGAGCACCATTTGCAGGGAAATTGATCGGGTTGCAGACGAGTCGTACTTGTACATGGTGGCGGATGACGCCAATTCTTACTTTGCTTCCATTTATGCCAAGTTTAGAGCAGGATTGGTGCGCCACTATTTCAGCAGCTGGCTGGTGGGATTCTCAACGATGGGTGCAATATTTGCTCTGTACCTGACCCTTGTTCAGACTGCATCTGGGATTGCTAGTGCCATGGAACCCCTGGGAAAAGGTGACTTCAGATCATATATAAAAGATTCAGTGTTGCTCCCTTTCTCTGGTAAGCCCAGCTCCAGAGGTGGTTCAACAACCGGAGAAGATGAATCCCTGTAGGAAGTTTTGGTATTTTATGCATTTCTGATTTATTGTAGATTTATGGAGTTGAAGGGCCTGCTTGTATTTAGTCTACAAGTCAATTTGGCTAATAAATATGTTAAATATAGAGAAACTTTGGGTAGTTTCTCTTCCAATTCCCTGCTTCCCTACAATGGAAATACTTTTCCCCTAGGCTTGGCTTCTGTTGCTTTGTTTGCTCCCTTTGCAACTGACTTGCAAACTTGCTTGGTGCAATTCTACATTTTTCCTGCCTTTCCGCTTAGAAAAAGAGGTTTGACCAATATGCATAGTTGCCTTGGCCTTTAATATGCGTTCCGCTACAGTCAGCTCATACATCAATTTAGACCAAGTATAGTTATTAATGGCTGAAATAGCTTGGGAGGCTTAATATGGGAATTAGCTATATGCTATGTTGTGCTCACCTCTGCCGTCAATCCTCTATGAGACTCATCAGAATGCCATGCTACACAATGTGTAGTGACCATGAACATTTCAACAACCGTGTTTGATCACATTCTTACTTACCTGTTGAGGTTATTCCATATCACTTGTAGAAGGGCTAGTGGTTAATTTATAAGTGTGAAGGAAAATCTCATACCTTGAATTATTTTAGGTTAAAAGAAACCCAAGACCACTGAACACTGGTATCAGAGCCAAAGTTTTACCAACAAGTCTCAACCCAATAATTCACAGGAGAAACAGATTGTCTCTACTCCGACGAGGCCCCGATGTGTGAATGTGAGATTATTTGAGGTTATCTCACATCAGTTGTGGAATGGACTAGTGGTCAATTTATAAGTATAAAGGAGAGTCTCACTTCTTCAACTAACTTTTGGGAATGGGAGAAGCCCAAGACCACCTATCACTACCAAACCATGGTGAACTCGCTGGCTACTTGAATAAAACAAACAAAAAGAACATTAAACAAAGAAGGATGCCACCAGGTATGAAGAATCCATGAACCAGAGGAAGAAGAAGAAATAAATAAATTAATCAATGATGCCTCCAACACAATTTTATATTGCACTTTCAGAAATAAAGATTTCAGATGAAAAACATGTGACCTTATATTTAATCAACTTATAAGAACAACTTGCGAAGAGCAATGTGCAAACTCTGCTTCTTTCGTTTTCTCTGTGTTTTTTGGTTTCTTTTCCTCGCGCAAACGCCTAGTACAAGTCAATCATCCATTAAGTACTGCAAATATTATGTCATTTCGGAAATATTCATCAGCATCCTAAGAAAGAATTAACACAATTAGAGTAAAAAAAAGACTACCACCAAACATTGACTTGGTGCAGCTGCTCTATTTATGTAAACGATGATTAAAGGTCTACTCCAAACAAGATCAATTGTCTACCTTTCTTTCCTCGTTTGCTAATGGGGAACACTAGACTTACAAGGTTGCTCTTGCAGCAAATAAGCAGAAAAACATGGCATGCTGTAGCTAAAAGAACAAGAACAGGGGCTCTTCATGGAAGGCTCTACTCAAGTAATTCAATGAAAGAGGTTTTGAAACCCGAGTTTCCAGAAGAGAGCAGCTCTGCAGTCTGCATTTACAAGGTCCCAGATATTATGTGACGGGTGCAAAGAAAGGCTTATGAACCCAATGTCATCTCAATCGGTCCATACCACCACGGAGTAGCGCGCCTACAAGACATGGAGAAGCTCAAACTGAAATTTGTTCACCGCCATTTCAACCCGATTGGAGAAAATGGAGTCAAATTAGATTTTGTGAAGAATGCCCTGGGAAAACTGGAGGAAGAAGCTCGGATTTGCTACTCGGAAGAAATCAAACTTAGAAGTGATAAATTTGTGGAGATGATGCTCATTGATGGCTGCTTCGTTGTTGAGCTCCTTAGAGAGGTGTGGCAGAGCGTAAATCCGGACACCAAATACCTTTCATCCAAAGGTGGATGCTGCCCACTTTTCGTCGTGATCTGATAATGCTTGAAAACCAACTCTCATTCTTTGTTCTGTCGGAATTGTTTCTGTTAAATATATTGGATAATATATTAGAAGCGGAAGAGAGAGAAAGAGCGGAAGTATATAGGACTACATCTCTTCTATTATGATTGTGTTGATAATGAATACAAAGGCCTCTATTTATAGAGAGGCAAGTAACCTAATAGACTAAGGAAAGGTAAACCTAGTAGACTAATGAAAGGTAAACCTTGTAGACTACTAATACCTAAGAAAGTAAATAACCCTAACATAATATTCTTAACATCCCCCCTCAAACTCAATGTGTAAACTTGAGTTTGGATAAAAGAAAAGGGAAAGAAAAATGAATTCGCCGAAAAAGTCGCCGGAGGTGGCCGAAGTTTGGCGGCCGGAGGAGGCCACAGAAAAGTGGCTCTGATACTATGTTAGAATGCTTTGATACCATATTAAATATATTGGATAATATATTAGAAGCGGAAGAAAGAGAGAAAAGAGAGAGAGAGAGAGCGGAAGCATATAGGACTACATCTCTTCTATTATGATTGTGTTAATAATGAATACAAAGACTTCTATTTATTGAGAGACTAGTAACCTAATAGACTAAGGGAAGGTAAACATAGTAGACTAATAAAAGGTAAACCTTGTAGACTACTAATACCTAAGAAAGTAAATAACTCTAACATAATATTCTTAACAGTTTCAAATCACAAGTAAATGTACTACACCTCCGCGGCCATGTTTGCAAAAGCTTGCCCTTCACTTCTTCAATCCCCTGTTGTAGAGAGACTTGGATACTACTACACCCCCGAAGAGCATAGCGGCTGAAGGAATGGAGGCAAGGCACTTTCTTGACCTTTTCCGTTCTAGCATTCTCCCAAGGATGCCGACATATAATGACAAACAATTCTCTTGGAGATAATCTTCTCACTTTGTTAAATTACAACCAGTGTATGTGGTACATTATATACAAGCACGAGAGAGACTTTTACAAGGAAATTTCTACTGATTGAAAATCTAATTTATGACAGGAGCGTCATGTTAATTGCTGGAGCATTTTGTCTTTAATGTTTTCCTTATGAAGGTATATTTGACTATTGGCTATAACTCATGAATCTCCAGTTGTGTGTGTTTCCTTGTATGATTACTAGAAGCTTCTGGTGCAATAACTTGAGCTAGATATTTCCTTCTAGCTGTATGTTTCCTTGTTGAGTCCTCCTTGACAGGTGTGGTCTTGAGTGTAGGAGAGGATTGTGGCACAACATCTTCTAGTGTCTTAATATGCCCCCTCAATTGAAGCGGAATTTCAGTGATGCTGAGATTGCTACAGAGAACATCAAAGCGTGTAGAGACCAAAGGTTTGGTAAAGATATCGGCTTTTTGATCTTTTGTGGAAATAAATCGGACCATCAAGGATTTTGCTGCAACCTTATCACGAACGAAATGAAAATCTATTTTGATACGTTTGGTACGGGAGTGAAACATGGGATTGGCTGTTAGGTAGGTCGCGCCAAGATTGTCACACCATAGGATGGGAGGTACGGATAGGAATATACCAAGTTCTTTGAGAAGGGACTGGAGCCACTGAATTTCAGCCATTGTATTGGCAAGTGAGCGGTATTCGGCTTCGGTGCTTGAGTCTAAGACAGTGGCTTGTTTACGAGAGCTCCAAGATATAAGATTACTCCTAAGAAAAATGCAATAGCCACCAGTAGAACGGCGATCATCGGGGCAGCCAGCCCAATCGGCATCGGAGTAAGCATGTAGTTGTGAGACAGAGTTTTTGCGAATGAGTAACCCATAGAACAAAGTATGTTTCAAATACCTCAATATTCACTTTACAGCAGTCCAATGTGGGATTGTTGGCCGTTGGAGAAATTGACAAACTTTATTGACGGCAAAAGAGATGTCTGGGCAAGTGAGTGAGAGATATTGTAAGGAACCAACAATACTCCGATATAACGAGGGATCTTCAAATGCTTCGCCATCAAAGCGGGACAAGGTCTTGGAAGAAGACATAGGGGATGTCACTGTCTTAGTAGATAGCATATTAGATTTCTTGAAGAGGTCCAAAATGTACCTTCGTTGAGAGAGAAAAAGTCCACGTGCATAAGGGGTTACTTCCACACCTAAGAAGAAATTAAGAGTGCCTAGGTCCTTGATTGGGAAATCACCTTGGAGCTTAGCAATAAGACGGGCTATGAGTTCTGTATTTGGACCTACAACGATTATATCATCCACATAGATGAGGATGAAAATAGTGGTAGCACCGGTACCAAAAAGAAATAACGAAGTATCTGCCCGTGAACCCACAAAACCAAGTTCCTGTAGGCGAGAGCTAAGGCGTGAGAACCATGCTCGCGGAGCCTGTTTAAGACCATAGAGAGATTTTTTGAGGTGACAAACGTGATCTGGAAGAGTGGGATGAACAAATCCTTGTGGTTGAACCATGTATACATCTTCCTGCAAAAATCCATGGAGAAACGCATTTGTTACATCCAATTGTTTAATATACCAATTGGATGAGACAACAATAGAAAGGACAGTCCGGATGGTTGTGTGTTTAACCATTGGACTAAAAGTATCATCATAATGAATCCCAGGTTGTTGGTGAAATCCTTTGGCGACTAGTCGAGCTTTGTGGCGATCGATAGTGCCATTAGATTTTCGCTTGATTTTATAGATCCATTTGCACCCAACAAGGTTCATGTGGGCTCTTGAGGAACAAGCGTCCATGTCCCATTTTGAAGGAGAGCATTAAATTCAAATGTCATGGCTTCCCTCCAGTGCAGGGATTTGTGTGCAATTGTGAATGAGGTAGGTTCCTTATAGGAAGCATCAATCGTGGTGAGAAGTGCCTTTGGTGGAGGATAGGGAATGGTCCCATCTGTGAATGCACGTGGCTTATGGATTTGATTCTTGGACCTTGTTTGCATGGAGTGAGCAGCACCTGGCATAGTAGTGGAACTAGGTGCAGTAGTAGGCACATGGGGAGCCGGCAGAACATGGGCATTAGGTGACGCAGCAAGTTCTGAATTTGATGAGCAGGGAGAGTGTAGTGGGCCAGGTGTAACTTGAGGTGCATGAGGAGAGGATTGTGGAGATGGAAGATCTGTGACAAGTGGAGTTAGTAGTATCATGAGGTTGGAAGGTAATGGCACAGAATTAGCCTTAGGAGAAGCTGCAATCACAGAGTTAGTATGAAAAGGAAAAGAATTTTCATCAAAAATAACATTATGGGACACATAAATGCGGCTTGAAGGAACATGGAGACACCTGTAACCTTTATGTTGAAAACTATACCCGAGAAAAACACAAAGTTGAGATCGGAAGGCAAGTTTGTGTTGGTTGTAAGGCCGCAAATGAGGCCAACATGCACACCCAAAAACCTTTAAGAAATTATAGTAAGGAGCCTTGTGGAATAGTAATTCAAATGGCGATTTGTTGTAGGTAACTGAGGAAGGGAGACGATTAATTAAAAAGACTGCAGTGAGGAAGGCGTCATCCCAAAATTTGAGTGGCATGGAAGCGGCTGCAAGTAAGGAGAGACCCATTTCGACAAGGTGTCACTACAAAAATTAATTTTTTTGATGGGGGTTTTTGACGTGTCAATGGTATTGACACGCCAAAACCTCTCTTAACGCGTCGTTTTTGGCGTTCATCGACCGTCAAAGGGTAGGTGTCAAAAAGCGG
>JADOBO010000122.1:40000-45000 GCA_016403345.1 Corylus heterophylla | reverse complement strand
TTAAAAAAACTGTTCATACAATGAGCATAGTATGATGGCGGTCGGGCATACTTGCCCCCATCGTCTAGTGGTTCAGGACATCTCTCTTTCAAGGAGGCAGCGGGGATTCGAATTCCCTTGGGGGTAGGTGTACTACGAAAGGAAGTTGATCATGAATTATCAATAAGCCGGGAATTGATTCTTCCTGGGTCGATGCCCGAGCGGTTAATGGGGACGGACTGTAAATTCGTTGGCAATATGTCTACGCTGGTTCAAATCCAGCTCGGCCCAATAATTGGCCGATCCACCATGAAATGATAGAACCCCATTTGTTGTTCCCCAGAAATGCCTGATCGGAATACGGAAGAATAAAAACTAAAATTTTCTGATATATTTTACCGCCGTTCATTTGCTCTCTTTATTTTTCTCACAAATTCTGATCTTGCTTGCTAATGATCTAGATTCATACTAGATTCATATAAAGATCTGGAAGTATAAGGAAAAGAATAAAATAAAGAATAAATAAAAACTCTTTTTTTCATTGAAAGCTTTATTTGATTATTAATCAATTTATAAAAAACGAAAGGATTATTAACAATCCGTGAGGCGCTCTCACTAAAGTGCATATCCGTGTGTATATCAAATATATTACTCGCGTTTCTGTTACAATACGACTATTCTAATCTAAAATCTAAATAAAATAGAAATAAAATAGAAAGGGTTTGAATTAAATCATAAGAATATGTATGATGTACACTTGATTTCCTTGGGATTGTAGTTCAATTGGTCAGAGCACCGCCCTGTCAAGGCGGAAGCTGCGGGTTCGAGCCCCGTCAGTCCCGACAGATCCAAATCCAATAAAAAAAATACATCAATTCATCTCTGCGTTTGCTGTGAAAAGGAGAACAAAAGAAATAGCAGAATTTCATTCACAAGAGGATACCCTCCTATTTTATTTATTTATTAGTTTCACATTTCTCATCAAATAAATATGGGAATTACCATTTATTCAACTAGTACCAATTGATAGGAGAAAGACATATGTAGATTAGTACAATGATTGGTAAAATTATATTCAGGATTCCAAGAAATACCGTACGGAGTTAAAGCATAGAGAATAAAGAGTTAAAAAGACAACCAGTAGACTATAATAACATCAAGAGAGAGACATTGAAAAGCATCTGATGAACCTTCTATATCCTAAATAAACAAAAATACCTTCATAAGATATCAATAATACTTACTATTCGACTATCAATAAACCAGCAAGAAGTGACTAAGTAACCTAGAGCCACTCATAAAATTAAGCAATAGATTCGTAACATTGATTTACTTGAAAATACGTAACTATCGTATAAATCTATGCATTTAGACCTCCATTAGGAGAAAGTCTGGGCATTGGATCCTCAAGACGAAGTCTTAAAGGCCCGTTGCTATCAATTGGTTTGACTTATTTAATGAAGATCAGTTTAGCATGTCAAGAGAAGAGCCGAAAGTCAATGGAAATTGCGATGAAGCTAAAAGGAGACAAGGGCAATGACTTAAAATTGCTTGAATTGCAATAGTAATGTCAAGGAAGGTAGAAATGAATGAACAACAGTTTGCAAGTAGCTGCCTAAGCATAATTGAGTTGAATAGAAAGCTAGACGAATGGCAAGAGCGCTAACTGATCCCATTAGCCATCATGCAAGTATGAATGCGATTCAGTTTATGAAGTCATACTTTTAACTTGAGTCATTGTATAATGAAGTAAGGAATGTTATAGCATTGTGATAACGCTTAAGTCATTATATGAATCCATCGTTAAGAAATAAATGAGTCGTATAATGAAGATAAGTAGCAAGATCAGGTATAAAAGCTGTCTCTAATGAGATCCTATCCAGTACCGATTCCTAGCGTTAAAGATGACACTGTGTTACGAAGATGGCTTCCAGCAGAACGGTTAAAAGTGCTCGCGATAAGGCCACTCGAAAGGAGTTCCCGAACATAGTCGAATATGGCCCAGAACGCTCAGGGATTGATCACATTAGCTAAGCAGGTGAGAGCGGTTATGACAGGATAAGTATACTAAGACAGATTGTAATATGAGCAATGTGTAGATCGTAGAAGACTTCAATAGATCTCCAGCTATTAAAGCCCATAGAGATTAGCTATACGAAACAAGGACAACTATGCCAACTGACTAGAAGAGACGATTTGCATAGGCTAATGATACTTATAGTCAACAGATAATGGCGTTAGACTTACAAGAAACGTAACGTAGAAAGCTACGTAACCTCGTATAGGATATTTTATTCCTTGCTTACAAAAGCTTGTCGTTGAGCCTTTAGTTTTGTCTTAATAGGTATCTATGAACGAATACTATCAAATGTTGAGTGCCACTGTGTAAGATGCGTAGCTTCATTTACCAGGCAGATCTTCTTATAGTCCGCTTCCTATAAGGCTCGATTGGCTTTAGATTGGAAGCCTTTGAATGCTTATTCGCCAGCTGCTCGCATGGTTGTCTTATTCAGTGTACTTGTAAAGTTGGACCTTGTGAGATGGATAAGAGGACTTCTCAGCCAGCTGAGCTGCCACTCAGTGCTATCAGAAGTGCTGATGCTGGGGTCACTGTGATAAGATAGAGGACTTAGCCTCGCTGCAGTACTGATGACTTTGGGTATGCTTAATCATAGACCAAGTCTAGTGTGTAGTATAGACGGCCTAACTTCGCTTGTCAGGTATCATCAGTAGTATACGACCTGCATAAGCGAGAAGCGTTGATACCATTTTTAATCAAAGTAAATGAGCTGATGCTTTAATTAAATTAATGTAAGGACTCGTAGCTGCATTGGCCAACTATTGGTTCTAACTTGCATTTGCGATGAGTTCGAGCGTACTTTGCAGCTTCCCATCTATTTGGTCGCGAATGCGCTGCTTGCGAGCGTGCGATGATCGGTTCGTCCTCGCAGATTTTCCATGATTCGTACGGCCCTAGTTGACTCACATCGTGCTGACGTTCCGGCCCATGGCCTCGATCCTTTAATGAGCTAGCACCGTCGATGGTCGCCTTCGCCGTAACTTCCAAACCGAGAACCTGCAGTCTACTCCGCTAATGGAACTTTAAGCAAAGACAGCTTACGGTCGTGTGCTGGCAAAAAGAGTATCATCAAAGTTTCCAGTGTCGAGTTGTCACAAGTAGGTTTTTTAGTCATAGCTAGACAGCCAAGATAGATGTCCTTCTCCTCGGTTAGACTCAGTATCCTTGGTTGGAAAAGGGATTGGATAAGGCTCACATTACTGCCACTTCACCAGAAGATCAAGGCCATGTCGAAACTGAAATACCAGAGGCACTTCCTCTTAGTCATTCACTAGAGTTCTTTCTTTTTAAAGAAAGGGGTGGTAGAGCAAGATTCGCGCATCCAGTTGTCCGGTCAAAAAGAAGAAGGTTAACAAGCGCAAAAACAATACTCAACAAAATGCTCAATACACATCCAGAAAACAAAAAACGATAGTCTAAAGAAAGAAGAGGGGTCGTGCCCAGTCCCAAACGTTCTTCAGTTCTGCCTTTCGGGAATCAGATGATGAGAGGACCAAGGCTAGATGATCGTGTCATTCTCTATACGCCTGAAAAACCGTCGTATTCTATCTCTTTTTTTTTTTGCCTTCGTCCAGTGGAAAGTTGAATTAACCTAGGTTTGCAAAACTTATGTTGCAGGTGAGTCACCACTTCAACAGGAGATCGAACAAGGCTTCTTTCGGCTGCTGAGGATCGCTTTGTGCCTGACTCCACTCACTACCTTTTAGCGTGAACGGATAAAGAAAGGCCGTCAAAGAGCTCGGTACCAAACAGGCACAGCTAAGGAATCGTGCACTCAAAGGAACATGTCATCGAAGAGTTTCCAACATTCATTCTCGAGCGGGGAGCGAGTTCAAGACCAAAGAAAGCCAGAGCATCTCTTCCTTAGCACAAGCGCTAAGCGATAATAATTCCTTTTCGCCTTGCCTCGAGGGCTTGCGGGCCCGTGGGCACAGTTGAACAAGGCTCGTATTCAGATACTCCACCTGAAGAAGAGGTTGAAAAAGGCCAGACCATAAATAAAAAAGTAAGAAATAAGAATAGAAAGAACCATAGCCAGAAGAACAAAGGAACTGTACATTCAGTGTTGTGTAACAAACAAAAGACAGAGATATAGTCCTATCCAAGCTTGTCAGGATCAAAGACGTTGGGATTAGATTAGCAGACTATGGATGGGTCAAGACGTCGAGTAAAGTCTCCGTCATCTCCAAAAGCGGGGTGGTTAGGTTCGAGTCTTCATCGATCGGGTGGTCGGACGCAATCTAATAGTATATATTGAGGGGTGAGAAAAGAAAAGTCTCTGTCATCTGGCTCCTTCCACGCAAGACGACTAGGATCAAATGGTTTACAATAATGCTAAGAAAGAAGAAGATCGAGACCATTCTTTTTGAGACAAAGGGCTTGACTTCTATCGGGTCAGTGTCGAGGGAGAGTACACCAACTAGTTGGCTATGTAAAAAGAGAGTGGGCTAAAGGGGCATTTTCTGAATGAGAAGATTCTCTTTCTACATTCTAGACATATCCTGCCTCTTCCTTCCTTGCCCGCCTCAGAATATTCCTTACTTTTTGACTGGTGGTACGAAGTCGCATTGATTGAATCGGTTCTGGTCTTCGCTGAAAAAGTGAGGCTTTACTTGACGAGTAGACAAAAATTACCCGCTTTTTGGGACCTGCAAGAAGCTGAGTTTATTTGCTTTCTTTCGTCACAGTAGTTGGAAAAAGAAAAAGTCAAAGCAGCAGACCAGTAGTCCCATTATCCACCTTTAGAGACATTTTTTAAGAAGGTTCCGTTTAACACATCTTGGCCAAGCAGGAAGAGCAGGAAATAAGTGCTTTGCCGGTTGAAGGTGCTCTCTTCTCTACTCCTAGACAGTGGGGGGGGCGCCCTTTGTTGACCTTTCAGGAGACATGTTGTAATGTGAAGCTGGCAATACGTGCTTGAGTCGATGATCAATCCGCCGTT
>JADOBO010000122.1:32500-35000 GCA_016403345.1 Corylus heterophylla | reverse complement strand
ACCTAAAGGATGGACAAGCGGACGTTAGCTATACCCCTATCCTCAGCTCTACTACTAATAGCTCTACTACTAATAGAGAGTCGGAAGGCATCTTAGCTCGGAACCGAACACTCGCAGAAAGGGGAAGCTAAAAGCAAAACAACCTTTATTCAACTACCAGACAAGCAAGGACGGGAAGCTACTCACCGAGGGAAAAGAGCAACCCTACGAGGGGGAAGGGCAACTGCTTCTCTTACTACGCAATTAGTAGGGAACAGAGCAGGACCCTACTCTTGCCTTTAGGAACAATAGCGACTTCTTCTGGAAAGCGGGAAACTACTTACTGATATAGAGGCACACTACTATCAGGAAAGGCCTGGTCGTTCCTATGTCCCCAGTTGCATTTCGTAGGCAATCCAGAGGCAGGAGATCACCCAATGACTTCTTCAAAGAAAGGAAGGCAGATTCTTCAGTTGATTCTCTTTCTTCTGAAGAAACTAGCCTTACCTGGTTCAGGAGAAGCAGTTGATCTCGTTTCAGAAGTGGATCTAGGTGAATCAGTCTATCGAGTTTACTTTGAAGCCGTGGATTCAGTTTCTGAAGCAGCAGCCTCACGTCCCTATTCACTACTAAGCCGACTCCTCCTTAATTGAATAAACCACCTAACGAATAGAGGGAGAAACATGAACTATATATTCAGTCGTCAGCCTCCGCTTGCAACTGGCTCGACTCAAAGGAAAGGTACCAACTCCAACTTTTAGGTACTGGTACTAAACTCCCGATTCAGTAGGCTAATGACTAAACTCTCTATCCAGTAGGCTAACCACACTACCATAATGATAGCGCTTTTAGGCACTGACTACAATTGACGTTACCTTCGATAAAGTCGTAAGCCCCTTTAGAGATAGGGGCGAATGTCTTCGAAAGGCGACAGATTCTACTCTATCTACTGCTGCAGAAGAAACATAATCAAACTCAGATTCCACATACGGCTTAACTTACAGAATAAAACAAAAAGAGAAAGAGAGAAAGAATGCTACTTCAATGCTTGACCTTGACGTTGCCTGCTGATAATAGTTAACTACGGCTTAATTTACTATACTACTTCCACTACACTAGCAAACTACACTCTCATTGGACTTAACCCCCGCCTTAGTCCTATCCCTCTGGTTTCGCCATCTTAGCGCTTCCTGAACCTCTACATTCGATTGGCCCCAACTAGACGACTTTAACCAACGTTTTCTGAAGAGCGTGTTTGTCAACTGTAAGCTAAAAGAGATTCCGTGTCACCATTTTATGATGAAGAAGAGCAGTCAACTTGAATCCAAGCTACCCAACTGTTTGTTTACTGAATAGCAACCACATGTCCAGCAACAATACGACTTACACTAAATAAGAATACATTTGATGGAATGCATTCAGTGTTACTTGAAGAAAAGGAAGGAATCAGTGTCAACATAGAAGAGGAGCGAGCGAGCATTCAGTGTCAACTTTAAGAAGAAGAAGATTCAAGCACCAACACATATCAGAAAAAGAGCGTGTTTGTGTCCGCGAGCTAGTACATTGGGCTGCCGGCGATAGAGTCGTTCCTTCCGGAAAGGAAAGCCGTCTCCCAATGGTTTAATTCAAGTTGTTCTTTGCAGGAACCGGTCTGTTGCTTTCCATCTCTTGAGACCGCCTTTCTATGATAACACAGACTGCATGTGTATTGCATATAGACTGGGTAGTAAGAAAGGAACTTCTCCCCCGCCGACTCGCCGCGATGGGGGCGCTTCTTCTATCACGAACGGGTAGACCAACCCCGTCCCTGTCCCTTTGTCTTGACTGAGCTATTCGTGTCATTTTTGCATAGCATCATCCAACATTGGGCCAGCTCTTCTCTTTCAACCAAGAAGAAAGCAAGAAGTTGTCAGGGCGAAGAGAGGTTTCGCCTGAAGAGAGTCGTCATTTTTCCTTCTCTTCTAAGCTTCCTTACTTTCTACCTTCCCTTTCTTAGTAAGTGGTAAGTCAGTCTGTCTACTACTAGCTTCTTTCTGACTAGTTGCTTCCTTATAATGATAATATAAATAAGTAGTTCCCTAAGTCTTATTTAGACTTTTAGTTTAGGTGACTGAATGTCCCTTTACTTTATTTAGTGTCTTAATAGCTAGTTATACTATCTAGTTATAAAGTCTTTATGATTAAGATGATGACTAGTGGAACCTTCTTACCCCCTTGGCTAGTTAAAGGATAACCTTTAGTGCCGGCTATCAGGCTAGCTTGCTTCGCGAGTAGTGAGAGTGTTGGTAATCTTTCCTCAACTGAACACAGGAAAATACCTCTTCCGCTGTCTGGTTAGCCGTCAGACCTTCTTCCTTACCGACTAGTAGCTTTAGTCTTATCTACTTAGGAGCTGTCTGACTAGCACCTTGCTTCTGACTTACTTTACTTAATAAGGCGGGCAAGAGCAGAGCTATATGGACCCCTTCCTTAAGCGGGTACAGGATAATACCTCGCTTGTTTCTGGTAGGCTTTCAGGCTA
>JADOBO010000122.1:22500-30000 GCA_016403345.1 Corylus heterophylla | reverse complement strand
TGTGAGTAGGATCTACTCTTTCCTTAGCGAGGGTGAAGGGATGTATTCCTATCTCAACTACCGTATCGGTCTGAGTCTTGGTGAGGACTAGGCCTTAGGTCAGCATCGAATGCTATACTAACTTGGACCGCTTGCTGTTTTTCATCTAGAACAGGAGCAATACAACTCAAGCCAGTGATCTTAGAGGAAATTTCGGTCATCAGAAAGCGCTTATCGAGGCATCATAGCAAGATCTAGACCTCATGAAGCGAAGGAGCTAGTCTGTCCTATCCAAGAGCAGGAGCGTTGTGAGTAGCAGTGAGTAGTTAGCCTTAGGCTTTAATCTCATTGCTTCATTCTTGGGAGCTAATCCAGATCCAGAAAAGCAGGGGAAGGAGGTAAAGCAGTCTATTGAGCTAAGCAAAGGAGGACTGTAGACTGGACTTTCAGAAGCCCGACCATTCAGTGAGCTATGGAGCTAATCTGTAAGCGGTGGAGCTATCCAATCATCAGAACTCGGTGATCGCAAGCTATGGGGGCTCCTTCTGTAGACTTGCTTGCGCCTCCGGCCGTGTAACAACTCTTAGATCATACCCGCAACCCCTCAAGGGGGGGAAGTAGAGCTTGCTTGCCGATTCAGGGTTCCAAACCTTCATCGGGTGGGCGTAGTTGATTGTCCTGTTCTGTACCGATGATAAATGCTTAACACATTGCAACTTGTAGCTTGTTCCGGATGAAACACAGTGGATCCAGTTTCTTATGCATACAGAACGGTTATTCCGTTGGCGTGTGTTGCTTGCTTGTTCTCGAAGGAAGGGAAGGAAGCAGCGCGGCATACTACAAATTACTGCCAATCCGAGGAGCTATTCCCGAAACCGAGCTAACCTATTCAAGCTCATAAACTAGTAGCTTCTTTTCCTTACTAATAACAGCCTGCTAGAGAGATGCCACCCCCAACCCCTCAAGGGGAGTCAAAGAGCTTGTTCTAGTTCTAATCCGATTCCTCCAGAAGAGAGAGTTTCTTTAAAAGATTGCCTCCCGGTCTGAGGAACTCCTTTTTATTATTCCTTACTGGAAGCACTCCCTTGTCTTAGCGAATTAGATCAAAGAGTTACCCGCAAAAGAACAAACCAACGACGAAAAAAGAAACATCAAAGAAGAGGAGACAAATGAAGCAACCTTATCTTTGATTGACTTAGCAATAATACCGCTCAGGAAAAGAAATAAGACAAAAAGAAAAAAAATACCTTACATAAAAAACTATAACAGATATAATAGCTTCGTCTATTCGGACGATATTCAATTGAAACCAAGCCCAAGTGATGGTAGACAACTAACTTGGTATCTGCCCTCATTAGCCACCAAATATAGGCCACGTTGCGTAATCCCATTGATTCCTAGCTTTGATTATAGAATATGGTTTATCTTAAGGAAGAAATGCAACCTGCCATGTGTGCAAAGGAATTGGTCTGAAACGGTCATGTGGATTGCTAGAACCTGTAAAGGACACTCTCTGGGCAACATCATAGTAAAATTGGTGTTTGCAGCCACAGTTTATGTCTTATGGAGAGAGAGAAAGAATAGGATGTACAAGGGGGAGGCAAGAAGGCAAGGCCTGGTCCTAATGGAGATTATTTCGACTGTGAGAGCCAAAGTTAGCACGATCGGGAAGGGGAGACAATGAACTGACCCACTCTTCCTTCCTGCATTTGTGATTGTTCCAATGCCCAAGGAAAACAGAGGTTATGCAAAAGTGCTGCCATTAATTAATTAGAAAGCCCGCCATCTGCTAGCATTGTGGTTTGGAATCGATTCTTTATCAATGGCCCACCCTTTCTTTGAACCTTGTCGATGATCGAACTTAAAGATATAAACTGAGTGCCATTTGATGAGTAACTGAGAACAAGGGAGAGGGATATGAAAAGAATGAAGTAATGAAAGAGGAAGTCATTGCTAGTAATAACGACTTGTCACGATCCATTGGTTCATATAGAATCCATGTCCTAGGTGTATCAAAAAACATTCTTTTCGCTAAGCGTATATAATAAAATAGAGTGAAAGGGTCCACCCCGAAACCAAGGGGGTACTAACTAACAGCTGAGTCCTCTCCGAACCGCAGGAGATAGTTGCCCATCATACGGCTCACCAACTTCACTTGCCTCTATGGGAGGCTCGCTCCGGGCGGGTTCGGATCACTTACAATACACGGCTCTACGAAGGAAGGGGCTGGTGGGTTAGGAACGTTTTCAATATGATTCTTTTTCCGTATTTGTTCGATGAGAAATGCGAGACGAAAAAGGAACCCAACAAGCAAGGGATTGAGCTTTAGAAAGCATTAATTGTCTAAAATAGTAAAGGCTATAGACTAATTAATGCAAGCAACAGCGCGAAAGCATTAATTGTCTAAACTAATACTAATAAAGAAAGGCGTTAGCAACGAACAAGCAACGGACGAGCGCGCTAGCGCGAAAGCCGTTGCGCTAACGCGCATCCGTTTTCTTGCTCTTTACTTATAAAAATAGGTTTCTTGCTCTTTACTAATAAAAATAGGGCGTTTGATTGCTGGGAAATGCGAGTCTGTTTTGTCCACTTTCTCCATCCCCCTCTATCAAAATAATAAAAAAGGAATTATTATCGCTTAGCGCTTGTGCTAAGGAAGGCGAGCTTGCTTCTTATTCCCGTGTTCGATCTCTTCCATCTCTGCTTCGCTCGTTGTCACCTATGTTGAAGAAAGGTTTGGAACCTTGTAGAGAATGAAGAGGGGCCAAGGATCTTCCTCTCAACAGTGCTTCTTGAGGCTCCACTCTCCCCCCTGAATAAGTAAGGCCCCGTTAGCCTGGGGGAAGGATGGGGATAAGGAATAAGGATTGAAGCCCCCTTAGCTCTGCCAGGGACTGGACAGGGGTTAGCTCTGTAAATGTGTAGAGCCAAGTGTAGTGTGGTGTAGTAGTAGGCACTTCTAGGCCCCTTCCCGGCTACTGGATCACTCCAGTGCTTTGGGTACTACGGACCCTCTGCCATCCATTGCAGCAGAGCCGTTTCATGAGCGGGGGGGCTAAGCGCAGTTCTTTTAATCAAACGTTGAATGAAATCGATTCTTTTTTAGATATAAAAATCTAAATCGGATAGGATAGATGGATGGATCTATCTTTCTATTCATATATATTACTAAAAAAAATGGATTTTTATAGTTAAGTAGCGTAGCAAGAAGCCCCAAATCCTTGATTTGGCCAGGAAAGACTGCACTGCTTTGGGCCCAGGAAGCGAAGGGAATGAGCTCGGCTGCTTCTCCTCCACACTTATTTTTCTCCGTGCCCGTTCCGCATGCGCTTCGCGCGCCATTGGCGCTTTGCTCTCCTCTTATTCTTCATTGGACGGTTCGGATGGACTTCGCCGTTCTTTCCCAACTAAAATAGAAAAGGCTGTATCACATCGAGATGTCGATTCGTTTTCCGCCCCCAATGAGATGGATAATTTGGAACCCCCTATTTATACTTTTTGGCCCTTCATCTTTCTGAATCGAGGCCCGGCCCGGCTCGCGTCGTTCCAACAACCGGCGGGGAGCACCTCAGTATACGATCGCGCGCAGTAACTGGGAGTCCTATTACACCTAAGGCCAACTTCAATTCACCAAACCAAGGTTCATCTCGTGTAGTGATTGTGGACTCGTACAAGGATATTGAGTAGACGGTTGATGCATCAGACTCGATCCTATCTTTCGTAGCATGCATTCCCATCCGTGTCGCAACTGATTCGGTAAGCTACGTGTCCGGTGCACGGGGAACTGCCTTCGGTCCCCCAAACTGACTTACTCGTGGCAACCTTCCGGCCGCCCAACGACCTATAACGCTAGTCACTACTCCCACTGGGGCTAGGAAGTAAGCCCCACAACCCAAAGCGGCGAAGAACAAATAGAATTTGCTACAAAAGCCGGCTAACGGGGGTATTCCTGCGTATGAGAACATAGTAATGGAGAAGGTAATAGCCGAAATAGGATTCGTTTTGGCTAGAGCGCCCAAATCCGCTATATATTTGACACGGGTTTGCCGTAATGCTAAAACTATGGCGAATGCATCTATCGTCATTAATGCATAAATAAAGATACCAATTAGTAGTGATTGAATTCCTTCTATGGTTCCACATGAGAAACCAGTACGAATATAACCTACATGTCCAATTGAACTATGAGCTAGAAGTCTTTTGACTTTCGTTTGGGCCATGGCGGCCAGTGCTCCTAAGATCATAGAAGCAATGCTGCAGAAAAAGAAGATTTGTTGCAATGTAGCTCCATAGGAACCATAAATAGAAACACGTGAAATATTAGCAGAAATAGATATTTTAGGCGCAATAGAAAGGAATGCTGTAACCGGGGTGGGTGAACCCTCATAGATATCAGGTGCCCACATATATAGAGTCAAAAGAGATATGGAGTCCGAAGGGGAGGGGGGTTTTCTTCGGGGCTCGAGAGATGGAATAGATAGGGCCCCACAAGTTTTTAATTCGCCGCTGGGGAATTCACACGAAAGGGAACGAGGAATTCTCAACGAAAAAAGTGCTCTCTGAACCGAACGTGAAAGTAGTTTTCCATCAGACGGCTGTTCCCGTAACTCCACTCTCGACTTTGATTATATATCCAAAAAGGTCCGCTCTCGGCTATTCCACACGCTGCCTAGCAGAGGCGTGGTTATCTGAAGTGGATTCTCTATTTTCTAGTAGATGCCGAACCTGCTGCCCCATTGACTAAGAAGGGGGCGGGCGCAGCAGCTACATGGACCCCTTCCTTTCTGTTGTTGCCGGCGCTTTCCCGGGCCGAGTCGGAATTTTTTATTATAAATAAAGGGCAGGCAAAGCCCGAAGGCTGCTATCCCAATAGGCCAGCGGGCGAAACGAGGAGAGGGCCCGGCAATCATACCACCGCGGTCGAAAAAGCGTGTTCCCTTCAGATAACACGCACCATAGGCCATCCTCGGCCTTCTTCGTTTTCGATGAAAAACAAATAAAATCTCGATCTCCGAAAGCGTTTTCCTTCCCCCGCCGCATCTCCCTCCCTTCGTCGAGCCTTTCCTTTAATGGTTGGGAGAAGCATTTCCTTATCTGAACTTGGCGGGCATTCTTTCCAGCCTTATTAAAATAAGGGGGTGGGTTTGGTTTGAACATAGGCTCAAACATGATTTTAAGGTCCTAGCTACGCCATGCGTTCAATACAAAATCTGGAAAGCTGCAGGGATGACAAAAAGAGGGCGCTTTCCCGTGTTGCACTGAAAAAAAAAGGACCTAAGAGAAGAGCGTCTTCTCTCGCGGTTTCTTCCTCCCGCGCCCGCCGCCGCCCGGCCCGCGTTAGAGGGGAAGATTAGCAAAGCGAGAAAAGAAAAGCTTCGGTAGCAAGGGGAGGGGGAGCAGCATCTTATTCTCTTCGCGAGAACTCCCGGATCGGAGAAGCATTCGGAACGGGCTCCGCGTTCATTTTGTTGGCAGAAACGATCCAATCCATTCGGGGCTTCGGGGAACCCAAAAACGAAGTCTTTCGACTTGATTCATAGATAGAATCAATGCAATGATAGATAGACAAAAGATAGATAAACGAGATATCTTTTTTTTCTCTAAAAAAAGAGGAATAGAATAGACATCCCCTTAGATGTCTATGTATCCTTTATCATCTCCCGATTTTTTTTTATATCGTTATATCTGCTCTCTCTAAAAAAATTGAGAGAGAAAGAGCAGATGGATCCTATCCCCTATATCGAACACTAAATCCTATCTATTGATAGAAAGATCTTCGTCAAATACAAATACCGGACTTTGCCTTTTTTTTAGGAATTCCTCATATCCAAGGCAGCTTACCACAAGCACCCCCCCCCCATACGACTAGTTGGGGGGGCTGTTCGCCTTTTGAATCAAACAAAGTAAGTAGTAGGGGCTTCATAGCTACTTTCATTCTAAAGGAAACCGAAGAACCAACCTTTAGTCAATAGGAGCCCTACTTCCCTCTTTGCGACCTCATCACTTCAATTCAAGCGCAAACCAATTTCTTTCTTAGTCACCGGGCGGAGCGCACCTTTGGTACTTCAGTAGGGCGAGCTGTTTGATAGTGACTTCTTTCGTTTGGTAGGGCGACGAAAGGCTACTTCAATCTAGGAAACAGCCGGAAACTCGAGAGGGTCGCCTTTTGAAGCGTTCGTCGGTAACCAAAGCGTCACTCCTTCCTTAGCACAAGCGCTAAGCGATAATAATTCCTTTTGATTATGTCGTGACGCTGGCTGAATCCAATCCATAAACCCGGATACGAAACAAAGTTTGTTCCCTTTCGTCAAGTAGGTAAAGTAGGCATACGAACCACTTTTGCTTTGCCTTAGACTCTATTGGGACAAAGCAAAGAAGGAGGCGGAATGGAGAAAGGAAAGGGACAAGGGCGGTCTTGCTTGGCGCGAAAGCTGCTGGTTCGGGGGTAGGGTACGGTACTAAAGGTCCTCGGACTTCCAGGCGGTTTTTATTTTGGGCAGCTGTTCACCGTTGGATCTCGCCAATACAGCCCCCTATAGTTTTCGTTACCGAGATATCTTTTTTTTTATTGTTCCCAGGGATTATTTGGGTAATCCGCTCCCGTGCTGCAAACAGTCAAATCTGAACTAAACCTTGTCGCTCTTCTTTCTTTCCTCGCGGGCAGGAAGCACACCAGCAGCGTGCGTTGCGTGATTCTACTGTGTTTTTTGCACTTGACTGGGTGGACAGTTGACCGGAAGATAACTTCGATTCGCCCGGCCTGCAGGCGGGCGGCGTGCTTATCTTGTGTGACAACACTCCAGAGCGAGTGGCTCTTCTAGGCGGGCAGCTGTGTGACAACACTCCAGAGAAAGCGGCGCTTTCGTGTAACATGCTATGGTCTCAACGCCCTTACGAGGTAGTGATGAGTTTCACGCGCTCTAAGCCTGGCCCGCGCGCGGTTAGGAAGATTGGCCGCAATCTGAGCGGTACCACCCACCCTACCCTACCACCTATAGGCGGCCGTCCGTCCTACAGCCGCCCGAAAAGGAACTGCAGTGATCTTGAATAGGGATCCTACAGCGATAAATAGAATCCCCATAAAAATACCACTAGATCGAGCACCAGTGATTTCGTATCCGGTCAAAATCTTGGCTAATTGATCGAAGTGGGTAGCTCCAGTAGACCCATAGATCATGGAACAAATAGGGTGGGTAGGCCCAACCACCACACTACACGTATAGACGCGAACCCCCCTCGTTACCGTACGTGCGACTCTCACCGCATACGGCTCGCACAAAGACTCCTAAATCCATCCCGAGCCTTTTCTTCCACCTCTCCTCTCCAATCCAATCCAATCCTCGATCAAACTTGCGTTCCCCAGGCGCTATGAAATGGGGGGTCTTTCCTTCGCCTATCGTATGTATCGGCTTGGCTTCGTCCAAAACCAAGGAGGCATTCCGGCGGACGCGTGCGTGTAGGAAGGCCGACCACTACATAAGCTAAAAGACTACGACTACAAGCCAAGCCGGAAGCGACTCG